>JADDOH010006745.1:0-125745 GCA_016648135.1 Agrypnia vestita | reverse complement strand
TCATTTTTCCATTTCTTTGGTTCGCTTCATTTCGTGCTTCATTCATATTCCCATTTCATCGCACATGAGATAAAAATTGTGCTATACATATAATTTAGAATAATAAATTAAACTTATTTCTGAATTCGGAGATGTGTAATATGTAATATCAAGTATTTAATTTGTCTATACTAATATTATAAAGAGGAAAGATTTGATTGTGTGTTTGAATTGAATAGGCTCCGAAACTACTGGACCGATTTGAAAAATTCTTTCACATTTAGAATCCTACATTATCCCTGATGAACATAGGCTATAGAATATTTTCAAAAATGTTAGGGAGTGTTATGAAAACTTCGATAATGTAACCAAACGTGTGAAAAAATTACGAAAAAAAAACCTTATATTGCGTACGCTGCGGAAATTATTGCCAATGGAGCAAAGTAATGTACTACAGTTTTATAGAGGACATTAATATCTACAAAAAAGTCTGTGATACCATATATCTTAGTATTACAGTTATGTTACAATAACTTATGTTAACATTAGATGGAAACATTGTTTTTTAGAGAACAGGGACCCTTTGTTTTCCCTCACAAACTTATTTTTTACTTAATCCTTAACCTGTGCAACGCCGGGTATGACCAGCTAGTATTCAATATTCCCACCACTCCTCTCAGGTGCTGTAAAATAAGGTTAAACTGACATATACTAAATACCTCTGTAAGTATACTAAAAACAGATTTCATATATATTTATGTACAGGTAACCCCCGTTCATCGCGGGGGATACGTTCTGGACACGGTCGCGATAAGCGAAATTTAGCGATCAACGGGGGATTTTGAAAAAAACATCGTAATATTCGAAAAACACATTATTAATAAGAAAACAATACTAATAACGCAAAATGGTTTACGTTAAATAATTAATAATTCATTCATTTTGTTCCGCGTTGCAAAAAGGAATTTTGATTCCCTTTTTTGGCTTCTCTACGTTTATTGTACAAAATTTGCCGATAACTGTCAAGTAATTAATGCATTACAGCCACATTTCACAGCACTCACTCGCTCGTAATCTTCATCGTTCTCTTCTAACAACTCCATGCATTGATTGTGAAGAGAAAGGATCTTTTCAATGGTTTTAACACATAATTTTCGCACGGGAACAGATTCGGAGACGTCATTTTCCAAAGCGTACGACAGTCCTGCGTGATGCGTTTCCAACTAGAAGAAGCGTTAGGCGATGCTTGAACGCTTTAAATCCAGAAGTAGTCTTTTCGTCTACGGAAATAAATGTACGTGTTGGTATTCTTTTCCAATAGTGTCCCGTCTCATCCACATTAAAAATTAAATTTTGTGGATAATTTCCCCTTTCCACAATTTCACGGAATTCCATTGGATATTTTTCAACTGATTCTACATCTGCACTAGCTGATTCGCCAATCATTTTAAGGCTATGCAAGTTTGATCGTTTTCTAAACCGATCAAACCAACCTTTGCTTGCTTTAAAAACTTATTCTCCTCCATGTTGAGATTCTAAATGATCCCAAAGACTATGTGATTTATTAATTATGATTTGGGCATGTGGTTTTGATTTAGGTCCTCTATCCATTTTCTTAATAAATTTTATATTTCTGTCATCAAAAAACTTCTGGTTCGTGAGACTTTCGTCGCTGTAATTGGAGTAACACTCTCACCAGTCTTTTTAATCTTGTCGTTTTGTTGCACAGTTGATCACACTGTAGACTCAGCCAATTTGAAATCCCTTCCCGCAACTGTAATTTGTAACTTTCGATAATTTTTAGATTCTTTTCTAAAATCACTACATTGCGAGTTTTCTTAACTGATTCTTCACATTGTCTTTTTGACAAATTGAATTGACTTTTGGAAAATATGTAGTTAATTTGATTAGGATGCATTTGAAATTGCAGCTAAGCTTTAACACTGATAAACTCAAATGCGCTGACTCAACCCTACTAGGGACCAGGTACCGACGTTCTTTTGTCTCACTCACGCTTGTAATTTTACATATGCAATGTTTGTGCATGTGCAGCGTGAGAGTGAGCGAGAAATAAGGTAGCACACATGTGTCACCATTCATTTTGACAATTCTTGGTACATGTCAAGACCAGACAAGTGCCTAGACAAAAAAGATCGCGATATAACGAATCCGCACTCGCCGGGGTCACGATGAACGGGGGTTTACTGTATTCAATAAAATAATTACAGTATATAAGCTTGTACATATTTACCGGATGCAACGAAATAAAATGTTTTCTCGAGGAAACTAACGTTACAGTAGCCGGCAAACATCTTGAAATTCTGCGGCGTAGTGGGGGGACGTTTGCGCATCTACCTTTCTACCAACGAGACCCAAATTTCGTCTTCTGCGCATTCCCCCACTTAGCCAAAGAATTTCATGAAGTTTGCCGGCAACTGTACTTCTTTATTAAAATTTCTCAAATTCCCTTTGTGGCACAATTTTATAAATAAAATAATTAAAACTTTCTTTTAACCACACGTAAATTTTGTTGAAACAATTCAACACGTTTAGGGAGTGATGCTCCATTCTTCGGGACAATAAATGTACTCAAATGACTGCAATTTATAACAAAATTTAAAATGACAATTTTACATCAAATGTTAAAAGTTTCAATTATTTTATTTATAAACTGACGTTAATTTGTCAATACATGTCTTGTAAGAGGGAGTGGTGTGGGGAGCGCTGTGCATGGAGCACAGAGTGTAGTGCGTAGTGCGCTGGATTCGACAGATTGGTGATTTTAACTTAACTTACGCATCTTTATGCTGTTGTTAATGATGACCAATATTTTTCTCATTTTTAGCAATTTTACACACATATTCGTATACATATATTCACTAATCTCTCACAAATCTTTCTCTCAGGTAGCACCGGATTTTGTATACTGGGTGAAAAAAGTCTGAATTATCAAAAGACCTTAGAATACAAGTAGGTAACAGCTCAAATCTCTTTGTATCTACTTCCGGCCCGGCAAGATCGCCATCAGCTGCAGTGATCACAGGGTGGGTTAGATCTGTTCTGAAAGAAGCAGGAATCAATGCCCCGGCAAGCAATGCTAGTCCACAGTAGCAACAATAAGTTGGATTGACACATACTTTGTACAAGATATTTTAGAGAGAGACAATTGGCAATGTGGAAACACATTTACAAGGTTTTATAGAAAAGAGATAGAACGCACTTTAGTTCCGAGAAATAGTGCCATTTACTTGGAAGCTCCTTGTAATCCTGTAAATTGATCATAATCGACATCAAACTACCACCACTTTTGGTCAAAGAAGTCACATTTATTTTGCAAAGCTCCACAACATCCTTCCTCCAACTTTGAAAAATATTGAAAAGATTGACGAGTTAAAAAAAAGATAGAAGTATGGTTAAATGAAAACGATGCAGACAAATTAAAAACTATACTAAACGACATAGGAATTTAAAAAAGAAATAAATAGGAAAAAACTAGTCCACCTCAGCGCAGGAACCCCTAGAGAGGAGTACCTACTAAGAACAAAAACACCAACAACGGCACATGATACTTATTATTATATTATATGTATTATTTACATAGGTACCTATGTTAACTTGTATCTAAATAGAAAGTAATAAAAAATAAAATAAAAAACCAGGCGATAACAAACACTTCTCACATGTATATTTTGGATAACGGACGGTGGTACATATTATGGGTGTTTTACCTACCATTAAAACTTCTTATTACGTTCTTTAGAACATACTTAAGCTCTGGCTGGTGAGAGCTAAATTGAAATCAAAATGGTTTCTGTGTGAAATAGAAACAGGACAATATACTAATAAAGGAAAAAAAGGGAAGGTAGGCAATTAATAATGATAATAATAATCGGTAGATAATGTCGGCCGGAAGGAAGATGCTATCTCACACGTAGATTCTGAATAATGTTTTCAGGCTAAAGGAGACCATTTTCATGCTTACGTCACTTTTTGCCAGTCAGGATTGACTGGCAAAAATTTGCATATGGCCGTGCGCGGCGCGCTGGGCGCGGGGGTGCCGCGCACGGCCATAACAGACTATACGATTTAATTAATTCGACTTCTTGAGTATGAGGTATAATTTTTTGAATATTTTTATATTAATGACAGTGAAATTTTCTTAGTACGCATGTAAAATTAAATTAAATTAATCGATATTTTAATGGTTTTGTGGACACTGGAATATAGGAAACACAACGTTTAATTTATGTCTTTTTTAAAACGATATATTTAACAACTTGTCGAAAAATAATAATGTGTGAATAGCACCACTTCTTCTTCAAACTGTATTAATCAATTTGTAAATAAAATATTTGGTTTTTATTTGAAAATATACGAGATTAAGTGTACCAAAGATACTCTATTGCATGAAAACTAAAATAGTGTTTCGGGGTTATAATTTTTTGATGTTATAACAATATATTTGATGATATTTTTTTAAGGAAATGCTTCAAGAAATAATCAAGATACAATATAAGTTGAAAGGCGTTAATCTTAAATATGTTAGTAGCAAGAGATCGCGGATCGGTTTTATTAGTGCATATTTAGTATGCGCGAGTTTAAATGTCTAAAATGTAACATTCTAACATGATAATGAACAGTTTTGGAAAAATAACTATAGATATGATTGTAGGCTAATCGATAAAATGATAAAATTTAAAAAAAATAATAAAAATATAACATAAGACAACTCGAGCTTAAAAGTAACTCTACTGAAAATGGTTATTAGCTGAAAATATATCTTGGCTCAATTTTCGATAAAATTACTAACCATTTTTTCGGTACATATAAAACTCGCGTTTTATACTAATAACAACATCGGTAAAATCCTTACTAATTCAAAACTCAAAAGTAATTCATTAGAAAAGAGTGGGATATACGAAATAACTCGTGGAGATTGTGATACATACGCCAAACCACAAGAAACCCAAATATAAGAATAAAGGAATATCGTCGTTGTTTAAGGAAAACAAGTTCTCAGAATTCGCCAACCATATAATTAATACTTACCAACTATTCTTTTGAGAATCATAGACTAAAACTAATGCACTCGGTTTCTCATAAAGGATTGATAATCAACAGTTTGGAAACCGTTGAAATCCAAAAGAATTTTAATTTGGAGAAAACACTCATAAACAACATCATATTCCCACAAATGTCTCAGCATCTTCCCCTTGAAGACCACACGAAGACATCACCACCACTGCTCCGCGACCCGTTACTCTACTCAAATAAGATGACATCATGTCTGTATTTAGGTTAGTTATAAATTATACCCGATGATGAGAGGAATTGCTCCCCTCTAAACTATAATAGTGATAAAATTAACACAAAGTATGTGCATTACAAAGTTCAATTAAATTAGTTTAAATTAAAATAATCATGTTGTACTACGAATTAAGTAACTGCCATATTAATTAATAATATTATAAAACATTTTCAAACAAACACAGGTACTTCATTAAAACGCAAATTTGGCTGAGGTCACTTTATACCCCGATTCGACCACCGATACTGTTTTCGATCTACCGGTACTCGAAGGTTAAACTGTCTCCGCCAAGTTACTATGAAGTAGGTACCTACTGCACAGAATGCAAAACTGTCATTTTCCCCAATTTTCCCGTTCCGTTACAATCTGACAGCAAAACACAAAACATGCGACAGATTGAAGGGACATTTAGTTACCGTGGAAGGTAACCACAAAAATGTAAGAAGAACTGCCGCGAGGAACCAAAATCCTTCTGTAGAATTATTTCCATTGAAGAAAGACAATGCGTACGAGGTACATTGTTTCGTTGTGTTGGTGTTTATACACGTAAATATTATTATTATTAAATACGTGCAAAAATATATATGTAGGTATACCTAATGCTCAGAATACAGAACAAACTATTCGGAGACCTAAAGGTACAGATACACATGTTTATTTAGTGGCATGATAATGAGCATGCCACTAATAAGCATGCCCTAAAAACTGCACACACTTGCTCATTACTGGCATGCTTATTAGTGGCATGCTCATAAATAAGCATGCCCAAAGCTAATAATCAAACACACATGCTTATTAGTGGCATGCTCTTGTCATAGAATAGAGACGCTCTTGTTCAAAATGGAAACTTTGCAAACTGAAATAGAAAATTCAAGTGAGCCAATAAATCAAAAAAGTTCCCGAGTTTCCATCCGCACATTTTTGATTTTAGTTTTTATAATTTTTATTGTAAGATTTGAATCATTCATGTCTATTAATAAAGTTTCATAAACATTATTTCTCGCTATATTATTTTTACACAACGGTGACCGAGTATTCCACAGACATTCGTGATTCCTATAATAAGTCACGAAAAGTAATGTTTTATCATCTCCCCAACGCGCTATATTTGTTTCATCTGTCGCGGACTGGGGAGACCGCATTGATAATACTAGCCGCGAAGCCCGCGAATGACATAAGCATGCTCATAATAAGCAAGCCTGTTCACACATGCTCCAAAGATACCCCTTCTCTATGGTGAATGACAGTGGCATGCTTATAAATCAACCGGTAGCAATATAACTATTTTTGGCTAGTGAAGAAGAATTGAAACAATTAACAATATTCCAAAATAAAGCATTAAGAATTATACTAAAAAGAAATCGATACACAAGAATCAAGGTGGTGTTGGAAAGCCTACAAATAATGACATTCAGACAAATAATTAAATATAATGTACCTAGTACCTATAAAATTATTAATGGACACAACAATACCTTTGAATTATTAAGAAAAAAAAAATTGTAGTTAGGTACGGAAAGAAAAAAGATCGCAAACTTCTATCATGTACAGTGGGATAAAATAATACAGGGTTATTTCTAAAACATTAATTACTTCGCAGGACTATATTCCTGCCCTAATTATGAGTCGAAAATGTTCAAGCATCCATGACCATGACTATCAATAGTAAGTAAGGGAGATTTGTTTGCATTTTTTTCAACATTTCTGATTTATTTTTTGTACAACGTTGGAATATCATTACAGTACCTAACTTATATCGAATATGAAAAATTTATTGCCTTTAATACAAGTCAAATAAAAAAATAAAAAACTTTAAATGCCAATTGGAATTTCTGCAGTGTTTTTATCATTTTATTTAACTTGTATTGAAACGAATGAATTTTTCGTAATCGATATAAGTTACTGTAATGATAGGCCAACGTCAAAAAATGAGTCAGAACTATTGAAAAAAAATCAAATTTTGTTGTCGCATATCTCCATAACTATTGATATTAGGTCATGGTTGCTTGAACATTTTGGACTCATAATCAAGGCAAGAGTATAGTCCTGCGAGGTTATTTATGTTTAACAAATCACTCTGTAGATTAGAAAATATAAAAATTATTGTATTAGGTACCTAATTTAAGAATAAAAAATAACATAATTTCGTTCTGTCCATCCATCCGTCTGTCTGTATGACTGTCTGTCCCCGTAACTTCGTGAATGATCCGTAATTTCGTTTGAATTCACGGCTTAAAAAAAATTTTTCAGCTGAAAATGTTCAACTTTTTGCAAAAAATAATTTAGAAATATTGAAAAACTGCAAACTTTGATGTTGCATATCTCCATTAATATTGACATTAGGTGATGGTTGCTGGAACGTTTTCGACTCATTATCAAGGCAGGAACCCACCTGCAAAGTTTTTGCTACTAGCTATGAGACACCCTTTATATAAAATTCAGAATACTTTGAGTATGTTGAAATTTTTCAAGAACACAATACTTGATTAATAATGTTCCCTAGTGGGAACATCATTAATCAAGCTATATTATACATGGTGACTCACAGATAGTAGCAAAAACTTCGGGGGAGTTTTCTTCATTCAATTTTGAATAGAAAACATTCTTTACACTTTGTGTGAAATGTTGACAGTTACGGACATATGCGACATCAAAGTTTTCATTTTTAAAAATATTTCTGACTTATTTTCAGTAAAATGTCGGAGTATCCCTACAATAACCTATATGGAATATTAAAAATGTATCCCCTTTAATACAAGTTAAATAAAATGTCAAAAAATATTCTTCAATTTTCTGCAAGGTTTGAATCATTTTATATGACTTGTAACAAAGCGAATAAATTTTCAATAATCCAATTAGGTTACTTTAATGATACTGAAACGTTTTGCTGAAACTAGCTCCAAAATATTTTTAAAAAAATGCAAACTTTGATGTCGTCTGTCTCCGTAACTGTCGACATTTCACCTAAAGTGTAGAGAATATTTTCCATTGAAAATTAAATGAAGAAGACACCCCCGGTGTTTTTGCTACCGCCTCCGAGACACCTAAAGCTGAGAATAGTGCTTTAATTTGGACTTTAATATCAAGAAACGTTTATTTAAATACCGGTACAATTTACTAATTTTATTATATTGCGATATTTAATTGCAGAATAATTCAATAGAAAGCGTCATTCAAACGCGCCATATTAAGTAGTTTTTACTGTTTTCAGCTCAAATAAATTGGATTTGTTTTAATTATTTACAATAATCTATATAAGGCCTCGGTAGGCATTTACTTTTTTCCCGAAACCTGAAAACGATATTACAATTGGATATTACTTTGATGTGTTCTTCAGTGAAAATCATGTTTTAACATTTTCGGTTGTCATTTGCTCCCTTTTCGCTTAGGCAGTCTTCCAGTTTTGCATCGGTTGTTGCGAAATATCGAGAAGCAATTGTCACTTGTAATAATTTCACTTGCATAATGACAGTCTGCTTGCGAAATATTGGGCCAATATTCGCTTTGGAGAAAATCGCTTGCAGCGAAGCGGAACTGCGACTCGATATCGATAGCTTTCTTGTACGGCTTCCTATGCAGTTACATTCTGTATTCAGTAGATTAAGAGAACAAATTTACACTTACAAGTCATAAACTTTTAAATCATAAAGAATTGACTTTGTATTCGGGCCTAAAAGACTTCCGTTATAGTATCAAACCTGAAATACATCTATAGTAGGTTTGGATATTCTCTTCTCGGATTTCTCTTGAGGATTTTGGCAGATGAGAGATGTGCAAGAAAAACGTAAAAATAACAAACCTAATTTATTCCGCCAGACGCTTTGAAGCTTTAAAAATAACCTTTTCTTTTAAGTTTTAGTGAAAATTTTGAATATTGTACAGGGTGTACCAGAGCTAGCAGCAGAAACTTTTCCGGTAGATTCCTGACAATGTTACGAGTCTAAAATGTTCGAGCAACCTTGAACTAATATCAATAGTTGTGGTAATATGATACGATATTTCTGACTTATTTTTTCCAAAAAAGTTGAACTATCATTACAGTAACTTATATCGATTTAAAAAATTCATTTTTTTCCATACAACTTAAATAAGACGATTAAAACCTTGAAAAAAAACTTTTTTCAATTTTTGCAAAGTTTTTATCATTTTATTCGACAAGCGAATGAGGTTTAGTGGAAGAATCTGCTGCTAGCTCTGGTACAGCCTGCATATTTTTTCGGGCCACCATACCGTGTCTCATAGCTAGTAGCAAAAATTTTACAGGTGGATCCCTGCCTTCATAATGAGTCAAACATTTTCAAGCAAACACAAGCTCGCATATTTTTTCCAATATTTCTGACTTATTTTTTGCAAAAAGTTGAAGTATCATTACAATAAACTCAAATAAAATGATAAAAACCTTGTTAAAAAACGTTTTTATATATTTTTTTGACTTGTATTAAAGCGAATGAATTTTTCAAAATCGATATTAGTTACTGTAATGATAATAAAGTTTTATATACACGAGTGATTGATTGCGAAATTGTGTGAATTAAAGAATAATGTTAGAATTAAATTTGTGTCCAGTGACTTTGTGAATTTATTAAAATAATTAATTTACAGTGTTTTCATTTGCTTCCCACAGCCACGACCCGTGGCAATATATAAATTTGTTTGTTCAAATGTAGGTATAATGAACGCCGATTCTTCAGCAATTTTTTTTTTTTTTTTTTTTTTTGTTTACACATTTATAGATGACAACATTTTTTAGTGTTTACAAAAATAAATAAATCTTGGCAGCAAAGTAAACACTACATTATTTGACGCCCTGCCTGCTACGCTAATTTTACTGTATTATAGCAGACAGTGCTCTTCCAGCAGGTACAGTGTACATACAAGAATATTGATATAAAAAATTATAATAATACCTAGTGTTAATTCTAGTGATGCAACGAATACGAATATTCGTATTCGTATTCGCCGAATATCATCACGAATATTAAAAAAAAACTATTTATACTGAACGCAACGACGGTTTGGCTGTGCACCGTGTATCCGAACACACCTACACACTCTATTATCGGGGATTCCCCTAACAGTGAATGAACGGATTTAGTTGTCAATTGTTACTTGTTTCACAGCATAACATGAGTTCTTTCAACTACTTTAGATAGATTATTAATAAGGTTAGGTGCTCATTTAATGTAGTTTTTGTTTTGTAATACGTATTGTTCGTTCTATTTCATTTCCATTGTGTGTAAAAGTGTTAACTCTTATAAAATAATTTCAAATTAAATCTAACAACATGACCTCTCCTTAGCGCGAAAAAAGTGATATTTATTTTTCGACCGCTGGGAATGTACAAACGGATAAAAGAAATGTTGTGCTTTTTGAACAAAAATTTGCCGGTGGTAAATTTCAATTATTAAATCTCTTATTTGTAATCTTCTTGTTGAATTATTCGTATTCGTGAAAGTAGTATTCGTTGGTTAATTAATCCTATAGTATAGACATTAAAAAAAAGATGAAACTGGAATTACGTTCGGAGGACTGTCAACGACGCATTTTAAAAGATCAGTTAGTTTTTGTTGTAATAAAACCGCGTGAGAAAGTCGAGTGGGCGCCACAGTATTTTTTCTGCGCGGAAGGTGTCGTTTGAAAGTGTCGCGAATAATCGAAATTTCTTCCGACGACGAGAGACTGGCAGTCTGTTCTTGGATCTGGAGCCGCCATGGAGCGCCTCCCGGTGCTGTCGCTGTGCCTGCTGGCGCTCGCGCTGCGGGCCGCGGCGGACACGTGCCCCGCACACGCAGCCAGGTGCGCCGACGTCAACTTTTGGAGCGGACCTGCAAGTAGGCTTTTCTGATCATTCATTTCCAATCAAAAATAGACATCTAATTAGTGACATCTGTGGTTAATTAAGGGAATGAAAAAGCTTTGGATGCCGGTCGCGCTGATGATTATTACAACATACATATTAAACAGGTAATAAAACTTTTAAATACAGGGTTATTTGGAAAACATTAATAACCTCGCAGGACTATATTCCTGCCTTGATCATGAGTCGAAAATGTTCAAGCTATCATGAGTTATGCAGATATGCGACATCAAATTCAATATTTCTGACTTATTTTTTGTAAAATGTTGGACTATCAGTAAAGTAACTTATATCGATTAAGAAAAATTCATTCATTTCAATACAAGTCAAATAAAATGATAAAAACCCTGAAATTTTTTCTATTGGATTTCGAAGGTTTTTATTATTTTATTTGACTTGTATTCAAAATTTTTGTAAAATGTTGGACTATCAGTAAAGTAACTTATATCGATTAAGAAAAATTCATTCATTTCAATACAAGTCAAATAAAATGATAAAAACCCTGAAAAATTTTCTATTGGATTTCGAAGGTTTTTATTATTTTATTTGACTTGTATTCAAGTGTATGAATTTTTCATATTTGATATAAGTTACTGTAATGATAGTCCAACGTTTTACAAAAAAATAAGTCAGAAATATTGAGAAAAAAATGCAAAATTTGATGTCGCATACCTCCATAACTATTGATATTAGGTCATGATAGCGTGAACATTTTCGACTCATAATCAAAGCAGGAATATAGTCCTGAGAGGCTATTAATGTTTTCCAAATAACCCTGTATACATACATACAACTTCCAAAAATTTGATGGACCATGTTGATAAATCATGTGTGGAAATGGCAAACGTTACATTGTGTAAAGTGATCACTTTAAGCCTTGGTCTCGGCCAATCGTTGTAAAATTTGATTTTACTGTAGACTGTACTAAACCACCAATAAGACATCAAATGCAAAGTGGGAGAATATTGTTGCTGGGGTAGTGTGACAGAAGATACAAATTGATCCATTCCTCATTGGGACTTTCAAGTACAAGTAATTTAGACTTATTATAGACGTATGTTATTTACTTATTTATTTATGTAATGGTAGACGCCCTGAGTTAGGCTTTTACACAATGTGAAACATAAAGTATTCAAATAGCATAGCTATCTAAGTACATAAGCAGGAAATTATAATAATCTAAATATAATAATTTCGTTTTCTGTCTGTCAGTCGGTTCACACATTTGTAACTTGGTGAAATTAAAACTAAAGATAATTAGAGCGTGACACGCGATGGCTCAGATAGGTAACACGCAACCGTGGCACTCCCACCAAATTACCGTGATTTTTCACAGGTGTACGGCTGGTAAGTGATAAGTACATAAGAGAATAAAAAAATGAAAGAATATTAGTAAGATAAATAAAGTAATATGTAGGTAAACTATAAAATAGAAGATAAGTAGGTTTGTTTTGCATGTGTATGTGTATAGTGCTATCAACAGAGTTGTATTGATTGCCTAGGAATTGATTGCCAGGGGTCGGTAGTTTGTCAGGCGAGAAGAGGAAAATTGTCATGGAAACAGAACAACAAAGAAACCGCGCGTACCTATGTAATACACCTACATATGTATATACAGGATGTACCAGAGCTAGCAGCAGAAACTTGTCAGGTAGATTCCTGACTACGTTATGAGTCTAAAATGTTCAAACAACCATGGCCTAATATCAATAGTTATGGAGATATGCATATCAAGATTATTAAAAATTCATTCGCTCTAATACAAGTCGAACAAAATGATAAAAACCTTGCAAAAATTGAAAAAAGTTATTTTTTTAGCCAGTCGGTCCCACATGTCATACCGCAAATGCCACTATCAATTTATTGCAAGAAAAATTTGGTGAAGCGATCATTTTATGAAATTCAGCTGTAAAATGGCTGCCAAGAAGTTTTAACTCCATTGTTTTATTTTCTATTGGGTTATTTGAAATGGTTATTCAAACAAAACGCATACACTCCATGATTTAAAATTGAATATCGCATGCTACATTCTTGACATTTTAATTTATTCCACGAAGTCATCGAAAATTGGGTTCAACGAGTTAACTTCTGTAAATGAACCCGAAGTGAAGTGATAATCTAAACAAAGTTTTACTAAAAATAATTCAACCATTCTTCAAAATAAAAAAAATGGTTGTATCTTAAAACTGTTTTTGTTTTATTAAAATTTAATCATATCGTTTTTATCGAAAAGCTCTTTATAAATAAGTAAATTTATCATCCGTTTCTTAGCTTAGTGCAGCCCCGGTTTCGAGAGCACAATTTGAATGAAGTTTTGAAAAAACGTGACCCCTCGACCGCACGCATTCAATCTGATTGCGATACCAGTTGGTACCATGTTGGTACTTGGCAGTACTTCTAGCAACTCGTTCTGTCGTTAATATACCAAGTATTGCCAGCTTACAAAATTCTCGCTACACGCTGCAGAATCTAAATTCAATAGTCAACATCGATTCAAACTTTTGAATAAACTTTATAAATTTATTTATTTTCATACGTTATATGTTTGCTAATTATTAATTAAAAAAAAACACCAAAAAAGAACCTAGAATCTTCTGATACATAGACAATCCCCGGCCACATGTAATTGTAACAAATACGCAACGGGTTTTAGTAATCACTTATCTTATTATACTTATTTATTTCTGTTAAACTTTTATTAATAATTTACTATGTGTATAACTTTTGTAATTTTTTATTAAGGAAGTACAATAATAATTATAGTTTTTTTTAAATAAATGAACGTTATAAGAAAATGAATACGTATTATTATAATACGATACGCCTTTTCCACTTAGGAGTAGGTATATGATAGAACGCCTTGACACGTGACAAGTAGGTACTTTATTTCGTTTGTTATGAGATTTATGAGTGAAGAATCGCTCTGTTGTTAATTTGACGACATTTTAAATACTTATGGGAATGTCTATAAGTGCCGCTGTGGCCTGAACCGGGGGAAAACTCCGGTACCGCGCCTAGGCGGTCCCGGCTCCAAGGCCACAGGGATCCCAATATCGTTCGCACTTTGCGGCTGCAACCAGTGTGTCTAGGGTATATATCGGATTTGTACTTACTTTTGGCAGCTCAGCTGACTCAGGACTGAGGGGCCGTTGCGAGGTAGCTAACTTCTACGGAATGAAGCACTTTGTGTTATATATACAATTTACAAAGAGTTTATTCAAGATAGTTACAAAGGTAAGTTGGGTGATGCTAATATATGGTTAGTTAAAGAGTTTACTGGAAACGCGGACTCGATTAATGTTAGTACATATTTGTACGCGCGAGTCTAAACGTCGATCGTGTAACAATCCAAAAAGTCGCGACGCGTTACGCGGGTCTCGCAGTGTTGGCGGTCGAGCGAGCGGAACAGGAATGAATGTCTTGTCGCTCGCCGCCTGTAGGTCGATCCTTTCCCATGAACGCCAGATGCCGCCCGTGTGGCATATCCACCACATACTGTCCCGGACTCACAGCGGTGGGAGACGAAACGAAGCAGTATAAATCGATTTAAAATTTATTCATAAACACAAACTTAACAGGAACATTAATCCATAATTCACACCGTTTCAATAATACAATATTTCACTGACTTATTGATCAATTCATATTCGTCGCTTAGGATATTCCACCCCGTCTGTGGAATACTTTATTCCACAGATGGGGTATTTTTAGTATATCAGCTGTCTACAGGTCCGTTTCGCTTATTTGTGATTTTCATTGACTGTCTTTAGCGCGATACCGCCGCGCACTTATAAATATTAGATTTTTTGAGGCTTCGCATCTTCAAGTTCTATCTAAAATCTTCTAGATTGTTTGATTTTTTATTTATTATAGTTTATATTGTAGTAGTAAAACTGCTATAAAACAAAAAGTTTAATTAACTTATAGTCTAATATAAGAATAAAATGAAGTGTATCGGCAGGGAGTCGAACGCGGCTTCGATTCGATTTGAATTACTCCTAGCCCAGTGGGCAAGACATTAGCTTCCCGGTGTCACAGTGAAAACATGATATTTACTCACGCTTGGGTATTTTTGTGATGTATTTCGCTTTTATAATTGGGCCTCATGGTCTATTGAAAAAAAAAGAATTTAAGTTAACACTAATATAAAAATCTAATCGTTCTTAATTTCGTTAAGATTAAATTTATGTGTTTTGTTGAATTCTTGTAAACAATACATAGTTAACCTTAGATCGAAAAAAGGAATTTGGAATTCGATCGAATACAAAGTGACCTCAGTCAAATTTTCATTTTGATGAAGTATAGAAGGTTTAAATATGTTCAATAATATTTTTTGTCACATTTTTTATACAAGCGAACAAGATTCTACTAAATTTGCCGTCATTTCATAAGAAATTGTAATGTTCGTCTCGTATTGCTTTCTGAGTATTCTACTTGCACGGCTTTCGTCGGTATTCATGACGTACTTCATTCTTGACGTGACCGTTTGGTATTTTATTCTACTTTTGACTGCCTTATTATACATCATCATTTTCTTTTCTTTAAATGTAGTGTTTCTTGGAATATTTATGAGAATTACAAGCAATACCACACTTACACATTAAATTAAGAACGTTCTTAGGTTTTCACGGTTACTCAGAATCTTCTGGGGTATTATGCCGTGTTTTTACGACTTTCCTGGTCGACGTTTTGGATCCCATTGCGGGGTCTATCATCAGGGCTGATGTGTTATTGTGAGTGTTGGTGTTTTGGTTAAGTATTGGCTTGAAATAAGGTATTGCTAGGCATAATACCCCAGAAGAAAAAAAACAGAAAGTTATACTTAAAAAAATTTGAAAATATGATTTTTGGGGTCAAGATGTGACCTGTTCCGGAACGGGAGTATTAATGATGAATAATAGGGTACAAGCACGGTAAGATTTTACTAGGTAAGGAATAAGAATAAAAATCTGGCGAGTTTTATTTAATCAATTCCTCGGCTGACAACACTGCACTTGACAGATTCGAGCAATCCGAGATTCGCCTTGAGGCGGCGTCGATTTATTTTGGTGTTTATTCAGAGGAGAACTTTCTTCCTCGTTCAGCCATGGCCTGCCAGACATAACGCACGCGAGCATAATTCGCACCGAACTCCAATACATCATCTCATCTCAGTTTTTAGTGTTCATCAGTCAAAATGGGGGTCTCTAAAGCCACTTTGTTTTGTGTTTTGTTGTGCATATTTGTCAGCGCAGCTTCCACCAAGGACCAAACAGGTACATAACATTTAAATTAAATATTAACACTCATCGGGAATTGATTTTTAATCCGTATTAATATTTTTCGTGTATATTTGCTAAAGTTCACGTATTTAAAGGCTCAATTTTTTGTTTACATTGTATATTTTTCACTCGAATAAATGAAAACATTTTCCTAATAGCGCGTTTAATGAATTTATATTTATTTTAGACTAAATATAATCGTTTAGTAGTTTATAACTTCGGCAAATTTAAGAATATTTTTTTAAAATAGCGGTTTTTTTTTCGTATAGGACGATGCTGTTTTTTAAAACTTACTAATTTTATTCAAATCTTTCCCCGGGACAGTCAGATTTCCAACATGTGCATTCTAAAATAAATAAGTATTACATTGATACTTTTGCATTTCAACATGACATAATATTATCATTATTGTTTTCATAATTCTCATAACACGTTTTAAAATTATTCTTTGTTAAATTTCTTGCACTGAATTTAAAGAAAAATGCATCACCTTTCATTTGTAAAACAATAATGGTAAGTCACACGAAGATGATCATTTTTTATTTTTTATTCATCATCATTATCTAAACTAAAAAACGTTTTTTAGTTTAGATAATCTCGTCACAGTTTAAATATTTTATCAAAATGCGTAATCTTAGTTTATGCTATTACCGATCGTATACAAAAAAATAACATTTTATATACAGATGTCTCATAGCTAGTAGCAAAAACTTTACAGGCGGATTCCTGCCTTGATAATGAGTCG
Source organism: Agrypnia vestita (assembly GCA_016648135.1). Classification (NCBI taxonomy): domain Eukaryota; kingdom Metazoa; phylum Arthropoda; class Insecta; order Trichoptera; family Phryganeidae; genus Agrypnia; species Agrypnia vestita. The sequence goes on along the minus strand of JADDOH010006745.1, from coordinate 108,595 downwards.
AAAATACTGTCACGTGTCGTGGCTGTTGGAGGAATTAATAGAAACGCTGGAAATTATTTACAGATTTTGTGAATACTGTTTAATAAATCAAAAGCACAAAGTCACTCAACACTATTTAATTTAACGCTATTATTTAAATCAAACTATTTCGTAAATTTATCACTCGTAAATAGACACTTTATAATCGCTTTAACACTATTCACTAGAACACTCCATCCAGTTTCCGCTTCGGTTTATTTCGCCACGTAAGAACTTTTCCAGATTATTCGCTCTCGAACTATCGCTCGCTTAGTCACCCTGCCCTTCGCAGCTCGCGGCTGCCTTCGCTTTGGTTCGCTGTCAAGCGCACCAAAAACTCTTTTACCCCCCCGCGCTGTCCTATTTATATCTGGCCAATGATGGTATCGAACCTTCTAGGCGTTCCTGGTGTTTAGGAGAAATTTGTCGTGGCTTTCAGGCTTACCTATACGGTGTTTTAGATGCTTCTCGAAAGCCGTAGAACATTGGAGACCGCTCTCGATTCTTCCATAGTATTGTGACATGTGACAGAAGTGCGCAATTCTTTTTAGCCTCGTTGCAATATTCAAGAAACCATGACCTAACATATCAAAGTTTGCGTTTTTTTTTCAATATTTCTGACTCATTGTTTTACAAAAAGCTGAACTATCCCTACGGTAACTCATATCGACTATGAAAAATTCATTCGCTTTGATGCAAGTCGAATAAAGTGAGCGGCCGACCGGTCCTTTTATATAGGTTAGCATTTTCGCGATGTTTCGAGAGTTTACGATAGTGTCCCAGTCGAGTGTCGTGGAGCGTTGCAGAGATTTCGATATTCCGATTCGCCATCTTGTTGCAATAAATGCGTCCCGCCTATTTTTGAGTGTTGGGGTGGCAATCACAAAAATGATAATCTAGATTTTCACACACCTTAACCATCACTAATTTTTACATAATGAATAACTTTCCACTTTTTAATAGATTAATTATAAAAATGAAACAAAAATGTGAAAGAATCATCAAAACATCTCTACAAAAGAAAAAGTTATGGGACTTTAAAGTTACGCTGCAAAAATAATTTAGTTTCGTTCGCGTTAAAATACGTAAACAGGCTTCACTGCAAATGCATATTTCGGCGTTTTTTTTACGAAAATGTTGGTTTTTATTATATCTCATTTATATATATATCAGAATGTATATTCTTTTTTAAGGCGATAACTTAGAACCTTTGTTCTTATATAAAAGTAATAAGCTGAACATTATTTACAATAAATAATAAAATATAAGCATTAATCGACAGGCCGCGGCCATAAAAATCTTTTTTAGTGTTCTAGGGGAAACAAAGTTTTAATGAATATTTTTATGTACGCGTAAGATGTTTTTTTATACAAATAAAGTTTACTTAATTATCCAGAATCCGTACTTAGATAATTAAGAAATGTTTAATATTGATAAAGTTATAATGTTTTAAATTTGCAAGAAATTTTTACGTTTTTTGTTTTTTTATTTTTATTTTTTTTATTTATTAATTTTTTTTTTACATCTCAGACCCAGAAAACATCACATTGATATTTGTCTGTAGGTGCATCAATACATATATATATATAAATAAATTGTATTTACCAGAAATACATTCATATTAATTAATTACAATAGATCTTATAAACTCAAATACAAATCAACAATACTACAATACAAGAAAAAATACAAATATTACCAAAATCAAAATAAGTCTCTTTTATTTAATAACATATTCATTAATTCTGTATTTTGCCCTTTTATTAATATAATATATTGATTTTAAAATTATTTTTATTCATATGAAGAGATGATTTTAAACATATATTTTATTTATTCCCGTATTTTGAGGCTTTACTCAGTAATTAAAACTTAGTTTTTTTTTATAAAAATACGCTGCCAACGGAATTCTGTTTTATAATTACATCATTGTTTCCCCTAGAATACTAAAAACGATTCTTTTGGCCGCGGCCTGTCGATTAATGCATATATTTTCTTAATTATTGTAAATAATGTACAGTTTATTGCTTTTACATAAGAACGAAGGTTTTATCTAAGTTATTGCCCTAAAAAAATTTGTGACTAGAATATAGGTACATTCTGGTGTAAATGAATAATAAAAACCCACATTTTCGTAAAAACACGCCGAAATATGCATTTGCAGTGAATGTTCAGCGTTAAATAATCTATTTCTGTCGTTTATTGACAAGTTTCAAAAAATTTTCACTGTTTTATAATTTTGATCTGTATTTCAATTCCATTAAGTTGAATATGGTATTATCAACATCACGGAACTTCTCCCTTGTGTCACATGGGTGAATATACGCTATTTGAATTCCAATGGTCCATAGACAAATTTTATGTAAAACTTATTATATTATTATTTCTGTATGCTTAAACAATAAAGAACATGGTCTATTATTTGGCCCATATAGTCTATTCACGATAATTGTTTAATTTAAGGCATTAATGGTATAAAGTAGGTGTAAATGTATACTCCTCTGGCCTCCCCCGTTACTAGATTATGATGATTTTATGGCCATATACTTTAAATACGTATGCCATTATTTTTTTTTAATATGATCATACGCTTTAATAAACATCGAAACATATTTTATCAAAATACACTGTAAAAATATTTATTAATATAAAAAAAAACTTATTTTCATGTCATGTTACAATAATGTCACTTTATCTGGCGAAACTCAAAGAAGTAAAATTTGACATAAAACCGCAAAGGTATGTTTTTGTCCTTCAACTACGCGCGTCTAAAGCCATGTACTCACTAGGGGACAAATTGTCCCTCAACAGCATGCGCGGCATAGAGTCTACGTGACGTTGCAACGTCGTGCACTGTTCCGCGACCTCGCGCACAACATAGCGCGGCATTTCTACGTGCCGTGGCAACGTTGCCATGCGCACGGTACCCGAGCGTACTCACTGCAACATTCCGCGGAGCGTCAGTACCACGTGGTATGTAAACAAGTGAATACGCATGCGCTGCATCTGTCAAGATGACAATGCGGGGAAACGAAATCGTTCTTGAACTCGTCGAGCTGTATCGATCGAAGATCGCATAGAATGTCCGTCCTTCTTTCTCTTTGCAGTAAATAATTTCGCATTCTCCTCTTTTTTCTCCTCTTACTTTACATAAACAGATACGCGGCTATCATCATAACCTCATAGGGCGATATATTTCCGCGACGTCTGGAAAACAATAATTATTTGCAAAAAGGACCTTGTTTTTTATAATATTCAATTTACTACAGTAAAACCTCGTTAATTTGAAATTGCGACCCAAAAAAACATTTCGAATTGCGCGGAACCCCGTTTTCGCCAAATGAGATACCGCAGCTGTCATCCATAATCTCATCGGATGACATTTCCGCGACAAGATATGTGAGTCCCGGTGTGTACACGTCAAATGACCGCGTCATTGTCCCCGAAACATGAGCGTAGATGTTGATGCGACATGTCGAGCGGAATGTTTCGCGATTTGTCCCCTAGTGAATACATGGCTTAGGCCCGGTTGTTTCAAATTCGATCAAAGTAAGCGTAGAGTTTAAACTGAAATTTTACGTTCTCCACCAATCAGACGATCCGTTTTCGTAAAAATCTATGCTTTTATCGACCGCTTACTTTGATCGAACTTGAAACAACCGGGCCTTAACAGTGTGAGGTTAGAAGCAAGCTAATGACGTTGAGCAAAACTCTAATAATATTGCGTCAGTTTGCGATTCACTGTAGAAAAGCATTTTGGGCCAGTCGTTGTAGTATTTCCTCTGGTAAGCATATGTTTTTGTATTTTATCGTTACGAAATTGTATATTTGCACAATGCAATATTAATTGTGTGTAGATGTCATGTATTACGTTAAACTGTGGTCAGAAAAGCGAGTGATGTTGTTTTTGTAGGATATGTGCGATTTTGTCACTCCTCTGGCGTCACTTCTCTGGCGTATTTCATGCCAGAGAAAATACAAATTTTGTTTCGTTAATATTTAATGTCTTAAGGCTTCATTTCATTTCTTCTAGATACTCGAGCATAATCAGACATCGTGGCAAATGATAAAAAGAAGCGAACAAGGAAAGAGAAGTTAGAAAAAAAGCGTCGAGCTGAAAAATTACGCTACCAAAGAATTAAAAACGATCCGGTTAAAAATTCTGAATCAAATACTATAATTTATATATGTTTTATTTAATATTAGTCCCCTTTCTTAGCTTCCCCGCTTTAATTTGTCACTACTCTGCCAATAGTGTCACTCCCCTGGTATCACATTTTCCTCTGGTGCTTATAAAATTTAAAAAAATGAAAAAATCTTCTGGCCCTCGTCATTACAAATTTAAAAATAGTGTCAAATAGAGAAATTATCAATGTTGAATGGAACAGATTACATTTCCTTCAGGGACACAAAAAAATCAAATACCGTATATTCACCCATTTAGCATTTGCAATCTCGATCCCGCGATCGCATTTTTTATGTTTTGTATGTTTAATTTTGTATGTCTATAGAGCTTTTAGTAAGTACTTAGAACTTATGTTCATGTCACATTCAAATAATGAAAATATCTTAGAATACTATTTTCTGTATTTTATCAACCTAACATAGTAATAAAAACTACTACTAGTTATAGTTTTTACTCTGCCACATTGACTGACTGATGCTTGGAAAAATGCCTACAAAAACTTTAATGCAATGATTAATAATGAGCATTTTATTAAAATTGCTGATATAAAAAGCGAGTTGCTTGTTAGTTTTGTGGTTAGGATTCTCGCTTAGTGATCCAAAGGTCGCGGGTTCGAACCTCACTCCAGTCCGGCAAGTTGGTCTTATTTTCATCGCAGAAGCGTTTAGCTTAGTTTGAAAATAGTTAGAATATTGATGTGACACGTATTCCGTGTTCGCATCTCTATTTACAAAAAAAATGCGAGGCATTCTCGTTAATTGCTATTCAGCTCTATAAACAAAAAAAAAAACACAAAAGGATCCCGATCCGTAGGGATCCCGACTCGGGATTGCATTCCTTAGTTGTGATATGGTAAGAGGAAGGATTCTCCATGAACAGATCGAGCGGGGAACGTGGTTGGCGATTTTTGGCCAGTTGACTGGCGGAGATAGCCGATTACGCCAGATTGCAAGTGTCAATAGTTCAGTTCCTTTACAGATAAGTCAAACAACCAGCCGTCAACTGGAGAAAACATCGTTACGATACTAAGTGACGCGATGACATAACTGAAACAAACTATAAGTCAACCGCCGAGAGGTTTTGTACGACATTTGCAAAAATATTCATTTCAATTCAGTTATATTCATTTAATAAATAATACGGGTATGACAAATTTACATTTAATTCGTATCGTAAGAATGTAAGAATTCATATCAAAGATGTAGTAGAATCCTACATCAATGTGCCAAGAATTTTTAATAAATTAGATTAAAAATTCTTTGAGATGCTGCAAGACAAAAAACTTCATTGGCTTCAAAAAAGTACAAGCTAAAAGAATATATATTAAAGCTATGTACCTAATCTTACATTAATTTATAATTACACATCATGTATCACTTGCAAAAATCATGCAATACTCGATAATGACCTAATCTATAATCTTCATTATAAAATAATAATTATTTTCCAACAATATTGATGGGAACCGTGCCGTAAAACTGCTGTGCAGTTTGGCACATGTATATAATGTAATAAACGTCAAAAAATATATTTGTAACTTATATAAAAATATATCTTGGACATATATATTTCTCTCTCATTTGCACTGCCCTTGGCTACGTATAAAGGAAAAAGACAGATGATAACAGAATGATATAGTTATACCAAAGCTCTCAGCGGTTGACCTGTAGAGAAACAACACCGCTTAGTTTCGAATTTGCCGGTTTTGTTCTCCCGTTTTATAGCCTATTGATTACATTATAAGGCATCAAAAATACATTCAAATTCAAATATTTTTTTGATGTTATATTTCTGTTGGCGCATTCGGGATAATTTTTTATTGTAACGCGGCGCGCGCAGCATGTAGCGGAAATGCGAGACCATGAAAGTTGTTAAGCGAAATTTTAGTATGCAACGAAATACCCGCGCATCCATTAAACTGTCAATAATGCATTCACTTGAAATTAGTGTTCCAGTAATATAAATAATGTTTTGTCGGCCATCTTGAATCGAGTACCAATCATAAAGATGCTCAATTCTAAAGCTGACGAATGATTGGCTATTGAATTGAAAGTTATAACTGTTTATTGAATTACGATATTAGGTGTGTATTAGGATTTCATGTTACGGGCGATGTTTTTGCGAAAACGAATTAATTGACAGATAACCATTTGAAAACAAAAAAAAGCATTCATTCATTCGACATGCGGCTGTCAAGTTGCGTAGTTTCGAAACTTTTGAATGCGGAACAGTCTACAAAGCATTAAGGTGGGTAGGTACTTGGACTTTTTTTGAAAATGCACATTTTTTTTAAAAAACAACAACGTCTCAATAACGAAGCCGTGTCGAATTCTTGTCAGCTTACATGCGAGTTTACGAATGTTTCAATCGTTTTTGTCTGCCCAAATTATCGTAAATAATCGAGTTTGGATTTCTGTAAGTACGAGTTTTAATTCTTTTCACGAAACTCGATAGAATAATCGGCAATGATCACTGTAGATTTTTTCAGCTCAATAATTTGATAGAATTTTGTCTTTACTTTGGTTTTTAAGTTTAACTTCTACCGCGCATACATGAATACATGCACTAATGTTTTTTTCTTGATATTGCATACTTTTCTTTTATATCCCTTATACTATGAAACAATACGCATTAGTTCCGAGTAGGCAGCATGACATCACGGCCCCAGAGCTGATTGCCAGATGTGGCAGTTAGGTCATATTCCAGAGGCTTAAATGCTAGTCCCAGGAGCGCTGTGACGTCACATTGGCGTTGTCAAACAATACATATTTTAAAACAAATTATGAATTTTAAAACAAAACGAGCTGTATACAAGGTTATTTGTGAAACATTAATAACCTCGCAGGACTGTATTCCTGCCTTGATTATGAGTCGAAAATGTTCGAGCTATTATGACCTAATATCAATAGTTAAGGAGATGTGCGACATCAAAGTTTGCATTTTTTTTTTTCAATATTTCTGACTTATTTTTTGTAAAACGTTGGACTATCATTACAGTAACTAATATCGAATATGAAAAATTCATTTCCTTTCATACAAGTCAAATAAAAAAATAAAAACCTTCAAATTCCAATTGGAAAACATTCCAATTGGATTTTTTTTCAGGGTTTTTATCATTTTATTTAACTTGTATTGAAACGAATGAATTTTTCGTAATCGATATGAGTTACTGTAATGATAGTCCAACGTTTTACAAAAAATAAGTCGGAAATATTGAAAAAAAAATGCAAACTTTAATGTCGCATATCTCCATAACTATTGATATTAGGACATAATAGCTTGAACATTTTCGACTCATAATCAAGTCAAGAATATAGTCCTGCGAGGTTATTAATGTAAATAACCCCGTATATATGTTTGTTTTTAAAAATACGTGTTGCATCCATATTCTTACCATTTTCAAACTAAGCTAAACGCTTGTGCTATGAAAATAGGACTAACTTGCTGGTCTGGAGTGAGGTTCAAACTGTATTCAATGATCGTGTGACATTTTCTTCCGACGTCTAATGTCAAAGTTGAATTTGCCTGTTAAAATTAATAAATTTAAAATGGGAACATTTTTTCATACTAATATTGATAAATCTCGAAGCTTTTATTTTGAATGTTTAATAATAATGAAAAATTATTCATTTTAATCGAAATTATGTCGTAATTAATAATCTGTGCTATTCTAAAAATAGCAATACTGGGATGTCAGATCTTTATCCCTAATAGAATTCTTTAATAGGCGGGAATTAAAAAATAAAAACAGGTGTGGGTGTGCGTGGTCGGCGTGCGTCTTACTCAAATAAGGAGAATTGCATATTTTCACACATCTCTCTCAAATTAAATACCTTTCTTTGCGGCGTCCGATGTCTGCAATGCCTTCAAAAAAGTGATTTCTCCGGTGCCAATAAGAATCTGTCAAAAGAAGCAAGACTAGCGGTACATAATGGCGTTCTAGTGCCAACCTTTATGTATGGAAGTGAAGCCTGGAATTGGCAAAAGAGGAATGAAAGTAGACTGAATGCGGTTGAAATGCGGTCACTAAGACGCTTGTGTGGAAAATCTTTGGTCGATAGAGTGAGGAATGAACAAATTAGAAGTGAATGCAATGCTGGCTGTAGTGTGGTAGATAGAATAAAGAAAGGAGTGCTGAGATGGTTTGGTCATGTGGAACGTATGAACGAGGAAAGGATGGTTAAGAAAATATATGTGGCGAATGTTGAAGGCAACAGGAATAGAGGGCGTCCGCGAAAGACCTGGCACGATCAGGTATTAAAGTATTTGAGGATGGCCCTATTAAAAGCCGCAACAATCGTAGAACGTATATGAGAAGATGTATGAATGTGGCCGAAGCAAAAGTGGTGTGCCAGGATAGAAGAGTGTGGCATTCAATCCTCTCTGCCTACCCCTGCAGGGAAACGGCGTGATGGTTAGTTAGTTAGTTCTTCTTATCCGGGCGGTCTGGTCTGACAGAGCTTCAAACGGTTTACCGAAATGCCTATCGCAAACTTAATTTCACAATTCTCATGTTACGACTAAAATTACACGAAATAAGTAGATACTAGTGCTATATTTATAGCTTATAGTAAAAAGCGCGCGGAGTCAGGTCGCACTATGTTTTTCAAATGAAAGCGGTGTTTTACAGTGACAACTTAACCGGTCGTATGCCGCGCAATTTCGCGCACGATTGCTGTTTTTTAGACACTTTTTTGTGATGGTTATATTCATGTAAAAATCAACAATAATCCCTTGCAGTTTCTGGTTTCTCAAATATACAGACAACGATAATTACTTATTCATTAATTATGAAAATAAGTAACGCAATTTACTGTCAGGAATGTACGCACATGTTTATCGAATAAAACCATGGAAGCAATAACACTAAAGATATTGTATTTCAATATTTTCGTTCTAAATATATCAAAGAGTATAAAAATACATACTTAATTTTAACTCTTTCTTTTTAAATATTACATTTTTTTAACAGATAAATAACACAGTTAATGCGCGGTTCGAAGACGACATTTGGAATGATTTTTTGTCCGGTTTGCGCGGCAAATGAGGTTACTTGACAAATAGAACTCGTTCATTCACTCAAAAACTTGAGATAAGAAACAAAGAATAAGCTTTAAAAACCCATAAACGCAGGTAAAATAGGCCGAATTCGCATACGTGTCTAGGGAGCGCAGATCTGCACTCCGGCACCCGACTGGACGTGTTATGACACTCCACAAAATAGTAAACAACAAACTAGATTCGCCCTCAATATTCTCGCAAATAGATATTAACACACCTGCCCGGTCTCTGAGATCCCAAACATTATTCCACACAAAGGTCTACAACACCAACATAGGTTATTTCTCTCCTCTACCTTGAATGCTAAACCAGTACAACGAGGTCACGTCATGTAACCCCAACATCGACATATTTCACATGACACAACCTCAGTTTAAGAGAGAAATTATATCACTCCTGACCGAAAATAATTTGAGCGTGCAAGACGGACTCTTCGGAAATCAATATAGACAAAAATATTTATTGCCACAAAGACGCGGGTATAAATTTTTTGACTTGGTTGACCTGGGAGCCTACGTGCCTATTATGTCGTGCGGAGATTGTGAACTTCGTTCATCTTGTAGTCGCATATTGTACTATTCTTAAATTGTATAATGTATTAATCTTATTAACATATTAACACAATCTAGTTGATAGTCCGGAACTTCTTCAACGAATATCTTACCACATCCCAACTCGCAATAACAGACATTCACCTACTTTTCATCTCCCCTTTTGTAAGACCAACTCAAAACAAAACTCCTTTATGTACAGATCCACAAATTCATTTAACACAAACTATCACCACATTGACATTTTCAACGCAACAATAAGAAACATAAAACAAACAATATCTACACTACCGCACCCAAACTAATTTGTATATTATATCTTCCCTTCTACTCCCGTCCCACATTCCCCTCCACCCTCTCCATTCGCTATTAATGTATGTTAAAGTAAATTTTTAAATTCAGTGGAAAATTTTTAAGATTGTTTTGATTCAAAATAAATAAATAAATAAACACACAAATACACACACTCACACAAACTCACTATTGGACATGTTTTTTCTTATTCTTTTATCGATTGTATATATGTGTTTTCTTGTAATTGGCCCAAAACTCTGTACATCAATTATTGTTTTTTTTCAAGATTGATTAATTATATGGCTGTAAGAAAACCAATAAATGAAAATAAAAAATAAAAATAATGTTTTACTGTAAAATGTAATTGTACTAATACCTTTTCCTAAATGATTATCCATTAGGGTCATTCGGACCCGTTGATAGCCTTTAAAAAAAAAAAAATTGAAGCCGCATTTTGTCCCTCTCAAGTAGAAACTGAAGCAGACAAAATGTCACGGTTGTATTTTAATTTTGCTGGCCGAGTAGAAAATATTCCATCTATAGTTGGCGGTGATCAGCATAATTCTTAAAAGTATTTTAATATTTCGATTGAATCACTTTTTCGCGACCACATTTTGTGGCTTAAATTCAAAACAAAAATTCTTTGTTAAAAAATATGACAATGAATTTATTTACTTTTAGAAATTTCGCTAAAGGAAAATGTATAAAATGAAATGATTGGCTGCTGCGTTCACAGGGCCCACAATATAAATTTATTAATTAGCGACTATTATTAATATGGTAATACAGGATGTTTCATAGCTAGTAACAAAAATTTTACTGGTGGATTCCCGCCTCGATAATGAGTCGAAGATGTTCAAGCAAACGTGACCTAATGTCAATATTTATGGAGACATACAACATCAAAATTTGCATTTTTTTTCAATATTTCTTACTTATTTTTTGCAAAAAGTTGAACATTTTCGGTCGAAAAGTTTTTTTAGCCGTGAATTCGAACCAAATTACGGACGTTCCACGAAGTTACGGGAACAGACAGACAGACAGACGGCGGATGGACAGACAACGAAATTATTATTTAATTTTTTTATTCTTAAAGTAGGTAATACAATAATTTTTATATTTCTTAATATATACAGCATAAGATTAAGAAGTATATCAAATTTGTAATCAAAAGTAATCATCACGTATTTTTTTTAACTTTTCTTAAAAGTCGTTATATTGTTTTCATCCCTAATATCCCCCGATAGTTTCATATATAATTACATCCCACTGTACATCACAGAAGTTTTTGATCTTTTTTCTTTCGGAATGGTAATCTTATTCCTTTCTTCTTGTACAATGGTTATATTGATGGTGAGCTTATTAACTTATTTCCCATATAAAACTTTGGTTAATTAATTGATTCACGTATTGTCATCGAGAATACGCCTGTGTGCAAAATTTCAGCTCCGTTGGACATTGAGAAGCGGGTGAAATATCGATTATAAGATTCCGTCTATAGTCGGCCAACGAATGCGAATGCGCACTAGATATGCGTGTTGGGTGACCTACAGATAGTGGCACGAATCACTACGCTAGAATTCGCGGGATCGATGTGGGCATGTACAGCACTAAATGCCGTAAAACTGTTGTGCAGTTTGGCATGCGTATCTATGTAATAAGTATCAAAAAATATATATGGAACAAAAAAAAAAAATTACTGATTAACTAATTAATCGATCGTACAAAGTCACTCAACACTATTTGACTTAACGCGTAAATGTATCACTCGTAAATAGACATTTTATAATCGCTTTAATTCACTATGCACTAGAACATTCCATCCAATTTCCGCGCGTGTTATTTCGCTTCGGTTTATTTTGCTATTTAGGAACATTCCAGAGTACTCGCCGTCGAATTAACGCTCGCTTGCCCCCACTTTCGCTTCCGTGCCGCTGTCAAACAGCAGCCCACCTTACTCCGACATATTTATATCGGCTAATTCGGATATCAAAACCTCCAGACGTTTCCAGTGATTACGAGAACTTTCTCGCGGCTTCCGGGCTTTTGTAGATGTCTCTCGATGCCTCCCGTAAGCCGTAGATTACGCCAGACCGTTCCGGAATCTTCGATAGATAAACAGGTGAAGCTGACATAAAGATAGATAAACTTTGCACAAGCCACACTGGTTGATTTCAACGTCGATCGGTTTCGATACCGCTGTAACCTCGAAATACGCCAATGAATCAGTGGCTAAATCCGAGATAATGGTCCCATTGCATATACAACGAAAATGAGTATTTCACTATATTATTGAATGTGCTAATAACAAAATGAAAGATAATTTACGTTTAAATAGTAAGTATTAAATAAGATATTACATATTCAAGAACACATTCATATTTGTGAAGTTGTAATTTTTCAGAACAAAGTTCTGTGAAATATTTAATAACCAAATTAATTAATCAATTAGAAAGACACACAGAAAAATCTAATTCACGAAAAAATATTAGGTTACTACTGGGATTCGAACCCAGGTCACCTCCTTTCCGGGGCCGGTGCTATATTCACGGAAACATAGAGGGTTGCTGTAGCTTAGTGGTCAGAGCACCGGCCCCGGAAAGGAGGTGACCTGGGTTCGAATCCCAGTAGTAACCTAATATTTTTTCGTGAATTAGATTTTTCTGTATGTCTTTCTAATTGATTAATTAATTTGGTTATTAAAGATATTACACTTTAAAGGTCCGAAAAATGCACTGCATATTTTGACATTTCATAGGCAATATATGAGGTTAGGTTAGGTTATTAGGTTTGGTCAGGTTAGGTTATTAGGTTTGGTTTGTTTAATTTAGATTACGATTATTTTAGTTAGATTAAATTAACAGGACGTTAAATTATATAGTGAAATACTTATTTTCATTGTATGGGACCATCATCTTGGATTATTCCGAATCAGTTGTCGGACGGTCGCACTTCTGAGAGTGAATTCTAGCAAGAAAAAAGTGCGCCAGCGAGGGGCCGAGAGCGTCGGAAGGCCGCGAGGCGGCGCTCGTTGCGAGGCAGGAAATGAGATAACCGCTCCATTTAGAGCCATTTCCAGGATTCTGTGAACTCGCGTTATTCGTTATCTGCAATTGTCAACAGAGGCGTCTCTACACAATTTATCTGTTGTATATTTATTTTTTAACATTCGGTGAAACGCATTTCGGGCGGACATCGCGCCCTTTTCTTAAAACAACAAGATTGTCGCCAGGGAATGCAATCCCGATCCCGCGAGATCTCGAGGCATTTTACGAAATCAGTCCCGAACCGAAAAATCGGACGAGATTATCGGGATTGATCAACATTTATGTTTTGTATGTTTAATTTCGTATGTTTATAGGGCTTTTAGTAAGTACTTAAAACCTATGTCCATGTCACATTTAAATTGCTGTATTTTATCAACCTAACATAGTAATAAAAATTACCAATAGTTAGTAGTTTTTACTCTACCACATTGACTGATTGATGCTTGGAAAACGCCTACAAAAACTTTAATGCACTGATTAATAATGAAAATTTTATTATTATTATAATTGCTGATATAAAAATGCAAGGCATTGTCGTTAATTGCTATTCAGCTCTATAAATAAAAAAAAAACACAAAAGTGTTCGGGATCTCGATCCGTAGGGATCCCGCGGGATTAGAAATTCTAATCTCGAGGGATCCCGAAAGGGCAATCTCGATTCGGGATTGCATTCCCTAATTGTCACAGTTGCGATCCCTGCCCAAAATAGACAGGACGTACTTATTTATTTATTTATATTTAATCGGAAAACCAACAGCTAACAATGATTATGTAAATACAAAGAATGGGAAACATTAATGCCAATTACAGGTTTTCACTGGTAGTGTTTATACAGGGTTATTTGGAAAACATTAATGACCTCGAAGGACTATATTTCTGTCTTGATTATGAGTCGAAAATCTTCAAGCAGCAATGACCTAATATCAATAGTTGCAATGCAATATCAAAGTTTGTATATTTTTTCAATATTTCTGACTTTTTTTTTATGAAACGTTGAAGTATGATCACAGTAACTAATATCGATTACGAAAAAATCATTCGTTCCAATATAAGTTAAATAAAATGATAAAAGCCCTGCAGAAATTCCATTTGGAAAATTTTCCAATTGGAATTGGAAGGTTTTTATTGTTTTATTTGACTTGAATTTAAGGGAATGAATTTTTCATATTAGATATAAGTTACTGTGGTGATAGTTCAACGTTTTACAAAAAAATAAGTCAGAAATAATGAGAAAAAATGCAAACTTAGATGCCGCATATTCGGTTTTGTACACCTAAGTCGAATAAAATAAAAAATCTAGCCAAAATTTAAAATATATTTTTTTACAAGATTTTTATCATTTTATTTGAGTTGTATCGAAGCCAATGAATTTTTCAAAATCCGTATAAGTTACTGCAATGACAGTTCAACTTTTTGCAAAAAATATTGAGAGAAAAAAATCCAAACTTTGATATTGCCTATCTCCATAACTATTGATATTAAGTCATGGTTGCTCGAACGTGTTCGACTCATTATCAAGGCAAGAATCCACCTGTAAAGTTTTTTCTACTATTTTGTTTTATTTATTCTTTCTCTATTCATCTGATATGTAATCTATGTATATTTTTAATAAATAAGTCAACAGCCGGGACAATAGACCGAGAATTTGTTTAACAGCCGTTGGTTTTTTACGACACCGGGTCGCAAGGCTGCCTTTAGCATTAAAAAAATGTCAACCGGGCGGCGAATGAGCAGGGCCGATATAGGAGCTTTTGCGTGTGTCCGCTCTGAGGAGATTCACCGCGTTGCGGTTTCGCAGCTTCGCCAATCGCTTCATCGCCGCAAAGGTCAGAAGGTTGAAGACATGCTTCTGGTGAAAAAATGATTTTCGGAAATGAGGTCAGATTGTATTTCTAATTAAAACTTATTTTTTTAAACTCGTCACATCTTTTAAGATATTCAACTCAACAATTTGGTGTAGAAAGCCATGTATTCACTAGGGGACAAATCGCGAAACATTCCGCTCGGCATGTCGCATCAACATCTACGCTCATGTTTCGGGGACAATGACGCGGCCATTTGACGTGTACACACCGGGACTCGCATATCTTGTCGCGGAAATGTCACCCGATGAGCTTATGTCGACAGCTGCGGTATCTCATTTGGCGAAAACGGGGTTCCGCGCAATTCGAAATGTTTTTTTGGGTCGCAATTTCAAATAAACGAGGTTTTACTGTAGTAAATTGAATATTATTAAAAACAAGGTCCTTTTTGCAAATAATTATTGTTTTCCAGACGTCGCGGAAATATATCGCCCTATGAGGTTATGATGATAGCCGCGTATCTGTTTATGTTAATGAGTTTATCGAAAAGTAAGAGGAGAATGCGAAATTATTTACTGCAAAGAGAAAGAAGGACGGACATTCTATGCGATCTTCGATCGATACAGCTCGATGAGTTCAAGAACGATTTCGTTTCCCCGCATTGTCATCTTGACAGATACAGCGCATGCGTATTCACTTGTAAACATACCACGTGGTACTGACGCTCCGCGGAATGTTGCAGTGAGTACGCTCGGGTACCGTGCGCATGGCAACGTTGCCACGGCACGTAGAAATGCCGCGCTATGTTGTGCGCGAGGTCGCGGAACAGTGCACGACGTTGCAACGTCACGTAGACTCTACGCCGCGCGTGCTGTTGAGGGACAATTTGTCCCCTAGTGAATACATGGCTGAAGACAAAAAAAGAAGCAGTTATATACATACGCGTTTCCAAAAATTTCGGAGGAGCCTTCTTCAAGCGATTCTGAATGGATAATATTCTTTACACTTTGGGTGAAATGTCGATAGTTACGGAGATAAGGGACGTCAAATTTGCATTTTTTTTTCAATATTTACTTATTTTCAGTTAAATTTTAGACTATCACTACAGTATATGAAATATGAAAAATTCAGTCGAATGAAATGACAAAAGCTTTACAAAAAAAAATATTTTTCATATTTCTGCAAGTTTTTAATAATTTTATTCGACTTGTATTAAAGCGAGTACATTTTTAATATTCCATATAAGTTACTGTAGTTGACAGTCGAATATTATAATGGAAATATGTAAAACAAATTGATGTCGAAATTTCATTCAAAGTGTAAAAAATATTTTCTCTTCAGAATTGCACGCAGAAGAAGTTTTTGCTACTAGCTATGAGAAACCCCGTATATAGTTGATCACCGCGCGTCGGGCGAGTTCAAGTTAAAACTGCGATCAGCGAGCGGCATAATGCAGAGCGAATTTTGCAAGTGACACTATACAGGGAGTAACAGAACTAGTCCACAATACTTTGTATGTGGATTCACGCTTTGATTATGAATCGAAAATGTTAAGGAGATATGAAAGTTTGCATTTTTTTCAATATTTTTGAATTGTTTTTTTCAATACGTTGAACTATCATTAAGCGTCTGATACACATGCTTCTTTAGTGGCACGTGAGCATGCGCAGTATCGACTTTGACAGTGGCATGCTTATTAGTGGCATGTGTGTACGCACATTGCTAGAAATGAGCATGCCACCTAGCCACTGTCATTCACCATTAGAGAAGGGGTATCTTTGGAGCATGTGTGAACAGACTTGCTTATTTATGAGCATGCTTATGTCATTCGCGGGCTTCGCGGCTAGTATTATCAATGCGATCTTCTCAGTCCGCGACAGATGAAACAAATATGGCGCGTTGGGGAGATGATAAAACATTACCTTTCGTGACTTATTATAGGAATCACGAATGTCTGTGGAATACTCGGTCACCGTTGTGTAAAAATAATATAGTGAGAAATAATGTTTACGAAACTTTATTAATAGGCATGAATGATTCAAATCTTACAATAAAAATTATATAAACTAAAATCAAAAATGTGCGGTTGGAAACTCGGGAACTTTTTTGATTTATTGGTTGACTTGAATTTTCTATTTCAGTTTGCAAAGTTTCCATTTTGAACAAGAGCGTCTCTATTCTATGACAAGAGCATGCCACTAATAAGCATGTGTGTTTGATTGTTAGCTTTGGGCATGCTTATTTATGAGCATGCCACTAATAAGCATGCCAGTAATGAGCAAGTGTGTACAGTTGTTAGGGCATGCTTATTAATAGCATGCTCATTAGCATGCCAGTAAAGAAGCATGTATATCTGTACCTTTACAGTATCTCATATCTAATACGAAAAATTCATTCCCTTTAATGCAAGTCAAAAAAAATGTGTGTCGTGAACGCATAGCAACTGACTATTATATTCATAATCGTAGAGACATAGCAAAAGATTGAGTTTTCTGCATTTCGATTGATACAGATCGCTTTTTGATCGAGCGTATTAAATCAAAAATAATTTAAACTGTAATATCACACGAATCAGTTTAATACGCAATACGAGTTTACGTCCGCGTATTCGGTCGCTGGGCCGGCGCGTGAAGGTGCACGATTATACTGGGTCAAGTCGGCGAAAAAAAAATTCTGCACTTTGTTTATTACACGTACAGAGTTACTTTGTAGCGCAATATGCCTATTTTAATACGTATGGGCTGTTTTTTTTAGAAGAACAGAACTTTAAAATGAAATAAAACACATGAAAAGCGCGATGATGGCCATTGGCTGTCGCTGTTTATTTTACTTATATTAATGGGGATGAATTTCTCATATTCGGCATAAGTTACTGTAATGATATTCCGACGTTTTACAAAAAAAGTCAGAAATATTGAAATAAAAAATGCAAACTTTGATGTTACATGTCTCCATAACTATTGTGGCTTGTACATTTTCGACACATAATTAAAGCGGGAATCTATCTGTAAAGTAATGTGGACTAGCTTTGAAGCGCCATGACCAAAAATTCATATTTAAAAAATCAAACTCCTTGGAGTCGGTGTTGAGGTGCAGAGAGGCCCTGTAGAAAAATGAGCTGTGTTTGGAATGTCTATCGCAAAGGTAACGGTACTGATACACTTGCTATTTAGTGGCACGTGAGCATGCGCAGTATCGTCCTTCTTTAAGCCTCGCTTATTAGTGACATGTGTGTACACACATTGCTAGTAATAAGCATGCTCATTAGTGGCATGCTCAAAAATCAACTGCCGGTTGATATATGAGCATGCTAATGTCATTCACCATGAGAAGGGGTATCTTTTGAGCATGTGTGAACAGGCTTGCCTATTGTGAGCATGCTTATGTCATTCGCGGGCTGCGCGGCTGGTATTATCTATCTATCCAGTCCGCGACAGATGAAACAAATATGGCGCGTTGGGGAGATGATAAAACATTACTTTACGTGACTTATTATAGGAATCAGAATGTCTGTGGAATACTCAGTCACCGTTGTGTAAAAATAATATAGCAAGAAATAATGTTTATGAAACTTTGTTAAAAGGCGTGGATGATTCAAATCTTACAATAAAAATTATAAAAACTAAAATCAAAAATGTGCGGATGGAAACTCGGGAACTGTTTTGATTTATTGGTTCACTTTAATTTCCTATTTCAGTTGGCAAAGTTTCAATTTTGAACAAGAGCGTCTCTATTCTATGATAGGAGCGTGCCACTAATAAGCGTGTGTGTTTGATTGTTCGCTTTGAGCATGCTAATAATCATGCTAGTTATGAGCAAGTGTGTACAGTTGTTAGTTGCTTATTAGTGGCATGCTCATTAGCATGCTGCTAATAAGCATGTGTATCTGTACCTTAAAGCCATGTATTCACTAGGGGACAAATTGTCCCTCAACAGCACGCGCGGCATAGAGTCTACGTGACGTTGCAACGTCGTGCACTGTTCCGCGACCTCGCGCACAATATAGCGCGGCATTTCTACGTGCCGTGGCAACGTTGCCATGCGCACGGTACCCGAGCGTACTCACTGCAACATTCCGCGGAGCGTCAGTACCACGTGGTATGTAAACAAGTGAATACGCATGCGCTGCATCTGTCAAGATGACAATGCGTGGAAACGAAATCGTTCTCGAACTCGTCGAGCTGTATCGTTCGAAGATCGCATAGAATGTCCGTCCTTCTTTCTCTTTGCAGTAAATAATTTCGCATTCTCCTCTTTTTTCTCCTCTTACTTTTCGATAAACTCATTAACATAAACAGATACGCGGCTATCATCATAACCTCATAGGGCGCTATTTTCCGCTGACGTCTGGAAACAATAGATTATTTGCAAAAAGGACGCTTGTTTTTCAATAATTTCAATTTACTAACTACAGTAAAACCATCGTTAATTATTTTGAATGTCGACAAAAAACATTTCGAATTGCGCGGAACCCCGTTTTCGCCAAATGAGATACCGCAGCTGTCATCCATAACCTCATCGGGTGACATTTCCGCGACAAGATATGCGAGTCCCGGTGTGTACACGTCAAATGACCGCGTCATTGTCCCCGAAACATGAGCGTAGATGTTGATGCGACATGTCGAGCGGAATGTTTCGCGATTTGTCCCCTAGTGAATACATCGCTTAAAAGTGACATTTATTTGGATATTTAAAATGAGGTGCGCCGCTACAACCGCGAGCCGGCCGAATAATTACTCGGGTATTATTATTACTGTGGTCCACATACGAATCGTTTGACCCTCGTTGACCCGACAATCTGCCGCGCCGGAGATTGGCCCGCCGCTTCCCGGAGGGGTAAGCGGTGACGATGCGGCAACGTCGGACAGACTGAATGCGAAAAATCGAGAAAAAAAAATTTAAACAATATTTTTTTTATTAAAAATGAAATTCACTGGACGCAAACCTTATACTCGAGCCATCGTAAGATGGCATTTTTGACAGATCGTAATAGTGTTGTGACACACTTGAAATCATTAACGAAAAAATTCAGTCGAAAAAAAAATTCGTCGCACGGTGTGAGTTGAGAAAGTCTTTGTACATAAAAAAGGAAAAACAAAGTCCAAATTAACGAGCAGGGGTCAAAATATAAATGTATCAATGTCCGAAATCTAAAGTCAGGTAAAAAACAATATCGTAATCACAGCGTGCACTCATTCGTTCTTTCCGTAACAACGTTAAAATAAAACTGTTAAAACCTTAGAGTATCTACAATATATAGAGGGATAATAAAGCATTTTACCAAACTTTTATACGTGGTAAAATAGAGCTTACTCAGTTTAAACAATATGGCGACACATGAGAGAAAACAACATCACCCGGTCTGATCCGTCTTTTATTGTTTTGTAGCCGTTTTCTTTGCCCTCTAATAAAGCCATAGAAAAATATCATATTTAGAGGGCACAATCGATCTGTCAGATTTGTTGTGTTATTTTGGATACTTATTCTGCGTATTCTACACATATTATACAGGCAATCAATATCCTATAACATATTGAATCATTTCGTTCATTCCATATTTAATGTTGATGGACATCACTACTCTGGCGTTCGCGCAATAAAGTATAGCATTTGTCCTCCAATGTTTAGCTGTCATTAATTACGAAACTTCATGTAAGTCTAAACGTCAAAAGTGCCATCATAGAGTGGCCGTACTGTAGCTGCATCTGTATTTTGTAGTTTGAACTAATGAAGAGTTCTCTAGAACATTCCACGCGTCTCTGGTATCGCAGTTCCGTTGTCAAAACGACACTGACTCGCAGCGCGTTCGCGGCGCAATTGTAAGGCGCTTGATTTCTCGAACCTTTCCGTATATACTCGCGTATTTGGCCGACTTCCAGACCTTTCTAAAATCGTTCAAACCATTCGAAAACCATCGACAGCGTGTAGCCTCTCTCGATTCTAGATCTCGCAATAATATTTTCAACGGCTTCAAGGGGGAGTACCTACTTACGAAGCGCGAAAAAAGGCAATTTTTGTGATTTTTTATTTAAGAAAACCTGTATATTATTTCTACATGAAAGTATAAACACTTTTAAGAATATGTTAAATTTTTTTTGTAAAAAAATATTAAAAACTGGCGAAAAATTTTTGGGTTCTGTCGACAGCCGAAAAAGAAGGTCTTCCGCGACCACTCCCATTTCATCTGTAATCATCAGAATAAAAAAATAATAAGATTATCAACACTGACACTATAATTTAGTCTTTGACGTAGGAGGAGAGAAAAATTCGGTTCTATTATGCCGATAAAAAAAACTAAGTCACTTTAAAAAATCCTACGACAAAGAATAGATAATTATGTATAGAATAACCACTAGAAATTTCAAGTTGATCGGTTCAGTGGTTGCCGAGATATTTTGGTCACCGATTTTCAAAACACGGTTTCGAGTAAAACGCGTTTGAAAATTGAGCAATGAATAAATCGCGAAATCTTTCAACCTACATAAAATCATCGATTCCAGGTCCATAATATAAGTCCTCCACCTTGCTTAAAATTCCCATATCATCGAGCACTCTTCACAAACATAATAGAAACAGGTCTTAAGTTTCTATTATGAAAGAGCCCGACTGGCAGCTACCTGCGTGTAGCGCGGCGCCGTGCGGCGCTGCGCGTAATCAACAAAGAGATGCCACTATTATCAGCTATGAATTTGTTATTTTTGCTTGAAAATTTCACCAAACATTATTATGAAACAGGTCTTACAGATTCTATTATGAAAGAGCCCGACTGGCAGCTACCTGCGTGTAGCGCGGCGCCGTGCGGCGCTGCTCGTAATCAACAAAGAGATGCCACTATTATCAGCCATGAATTTGTTATTTTTGCTTGAAAGTTTCACCAAACATTATTGTGAATTCAAGCTTTAAGAAAATGCAAAAATATAAAAATCGATTTTTTCGAAATGTCTAGGTAGGTATTACTCCCTTAATATTGTCACCGATGGTAGAATCAGAAAGAATGTGTTTTATAGTATATAATCTTAGTGTTTTTGTTTGTTCAGCAGTCTGGATTTTATCTGCTTTTGTAGGCGGAAAAAAACAGCGATTTGCGCTCACTACGCGCTTCTGGATCTCCTCTGTAGTATTGTTGCTTGTTATCAGGGAGCCTAGGTAGGTGAATCTTGGTACCGTTTCATAATTTTGACTTCCACACGAGAGAGTTGGGATTTGTTGGGTGCATCCTACGGCCATGTATTTGGTCTTCTGCTGGTTTACTATGAGACCCATTTTTTTGGTAGAATTTTCAAGATTTACTAAGGCATTACGCAAGGTTTCAGGAGTTTTCGCAATTATTTATTTATTTATTTGTTTACGCCCATTAGGCTTTTACATAAAGAGTATAGAATAAATTTCAGAAAGCACATACATTAAAAGTTTCAGGAATAGCACCAAATCATGAGTATAAAAATCAAAAATGTAGAGTAGGTAACGAGCAGCAATGCGTATAGGCTTTTACATAAAAAAATATATCATAAAATTAAAAAGAACATACATTAAACAATATAAATTACAAGTAGCAAATTATTAAAAGTACCAGGAATAGCACCAAAACATGAGTACAAAAATTAAAAATATAAAGTACAAAGCGGCAATGTGTACGAAAAATATATATTACCCACCATTACATATTAACAGCTGAAGTCAGTAACGAAGCAGTATTGCCTCTTTAAGTGTGAACTTTACTTTCTCCAGACTGTCGACGAAAATGTCAATCATGCAACCATATTCATTACAAGTTCCCAATATTCTGTGTATCACAGAATTTGATTGATAGTTAGTATTGCAATTGTTGCGATGGAATGTGACAATTTGTCGAGTTCTATGTGTGGAAGGGATATTATAGTCGATACATGCTACAAGGTCAGGGCTGTCCAACATATTGTTTACAATTTTGTAAAGAAGAACTATATCATAAATTTTTCTTCTATCATATAATGTGAGTAAATTTAGTCTCTTCAATATGTAATTGTATTCTATGTTTTGTATTGGTATGCTTAACTTGTAGTTAATGTATTTGAGAAATTTGCGTTGGACACGCTCAATACTGTCTATATGCCCATTATAATATGGAGACCAAACTGATGAGCAATATTCTAATTGGCTCCGAATTATGTCGATATCATCAGCGTGCACCAATAGTTGCGCAGAGTTGTCCAATACCGTTGCTCTTTCCTCACCGCCTGAGTCAGACCACCCAAAACAGCACAAAAAACACTGAATATAAAGGAGTTTAAGCTAGAGTACAAAATCAATCAATGAATATATAGATGCCTTACATAGACGAAACTGTATTTCAAGGAAAGTAGGTATACAAGTCTTTTGGGTGTACATAGGGTTTATGACCTATCGTACCTATTCAACGTTCGCCATTTCCACCCGTGATAGGATACTATGTCTATTAATTTTTGGAAGTTGTATGTATATTTAAATTATGCGCCACACTTCACATGCGACTACTAACGATCCTCCACGCGGCTAGCACCGAAACTTTTTCATTCCCCTCGAATGACCACAGACGTCGGAAATGAGACATCTATAGATTTTTTTGGAGTTTTTTAAGCGATATACTTTATCTGTGTGAATAGCCGCACGATAGGTCGTAAGCCCTATGTACACCCAAAAGACTTCTATACCTACTTTCCCATAAAATACAGTTTCGTCTCTGTGAGACATCTAAATATACATCGATTGATTAATGATATCCCTGTAACAAAAATCCAGTTCTGTTCTGAAAAATTTGGACATACTCAAAAATATTCTAGGGTTCAAAAAATTTACTACGATAAATGACTAATGATAAATCATGTATTGGCCGATATAATATAAAATATGGAACTAAATAAACAGGCGGTGGTAGCAATGTGCTGGCATTCGAGCGTCCGAGGTTCGCGCCCCGCTTCCAGTCGTGTAATTTCCTTTTCAGCCGTGAATTTGAACGAAATTACGGAAGTTACAGTCAGACAGACAACTAAATTATTATTTTGCAGGTTTTTCATCACTCGCAAAGAGAACATCTGATCCGTGTATCTTACTGCTTGCTGTCATTATGCGTATAATACTCGTGGCATGCCAATCTATCAATAGAACAGTTGCCCCATAGTTTCCGCATTCCATTTTCGACCCTCTACCTTGTTAGAGAGGCATAATGATAACCTAAAGAACGATCGAACGACCTACTGCTACGAATAAATATTTGAAAATATGACAAACATCCGTGTTGAGGTAACATTAACTTATTTCCATTGGTATTTCGTGTGCAGGCGCGTCCGCGGGACGCATCTGTGGGACGCATCTGGGCGGAATTCGGCCGTAAACAGTTGTAATGGAGGAAATGATTCTATTTATACCCCGGCGTCAGTCGCCTGCAAGCGGTTCCTTTACTCCGGTTACGTGGAGGCCGCTCATTGGCTCTCCCGACATGCGGCCATCCCTATTTAATCGAGTAGAGTGTGGACTCCTCGCCATTAATTCTAAGACACAAAGCTTTTTAATTGTATTTTTAATGAGATACTAACAGAATTCTACAATAGATACTAGTGATGTAACGAATATTCGCATTCGCATTCACAAAGTTCGAGCGAATGTTTTGCGAATATGAACATCAGAAAAAAACATAATATTAGGTTAATAAAAAATCAATTCATTTCTTATTTCTTTATTATTAGAAAAAATCACATTATCAGTCTTCACTTTACTTTATCATTTGATATTATTTATTTACCATCTACTTCTCCCTTGGGTAAAACTTTATGCTTCTATTAGATCAACTCGGAAATTCTCGGAACAAGATGCAAACGGAACGCGCCTCGCGCGACACTGCGCCGCTAAGCCAGACATAATTGGCGCCAAATTAAAAAAAACTCAATATTCGTATTCGCAATCGCGGATGCTCAAAAACTTCGTTACATCACTAATAGCACAGTATACCCAGAACAGTAGTTTATCTCCGGCCTGTCGGCGAGTTATTAGCCTACTCTTGCGTTGACGCTAGGGTTGTCACTAAATTTTTACTCCCTTTCTTTTAACTCGTAGCGTCTGAGATTCCGACGCATAAGGTAGACACGAAACCCGAAAATTTCTGTAATTAGTATACCTAGTTTCTGCACTTAAATTGCAAGATCGCTGATTAACATCGACGAAGACTATTAAAAACTCACAGTCTTTGTGATAATCAACAGACCTTTTTAGCAAAGCACCACAAACATAAAAAAAGGCATATTTTTTTCAGGAAGCGCATTATTTTCTAAAGCGGCGGCTGCGAGCACGAATGGCACCGAAGGCACGGCCCTTACTGCCGCTGCCTTGTGCCCCCATGTTCTATGTCAGTGTGTGCGTAACAGTGCGTGCGTACACGGCCCCGAGCACGCATGCACACACTCTAATGGGTAGCGGCCATTTTGTATGAAGACGTATTACTGTTCTTAGTACACGGTGCTAATAGGTACATAAAAAAAATAGTACATTTGAATGGTTGAATCAAATTACGCACTAAGTACCATGTCCGACAAGCCGAGGAAAACAAGATATAATGAATAAAAATGTCACATATAAGTTTTATGAGTTTTTTTTTTAATCTATACTATAGGTAAATCCTACCTGTCTTTTCTACATTAAAACTAGAAGAAAAAGTTTTCTGTTTCCTTTAATTAAGTTGCGAAATGTGCATTTCAAACAACTCCCAAGTACCCAGCACTATTTCCTATGAAAGGCACTAAGTCCAACGTCTGTGAAGTGAAGGTGCGTCGTTCGCGAACGAACCGGCTCAGTGAACCGGATCTTTATCAGCTCAACGCTCAATTAGATCAGTCGGAATGGAAAAAAGTTTTTGACGACCAAAAAAAAAAAAAAAAGGTCGCCGGAAAAAAACATATTGATTTTGGGTTGCCCAAAATGCAGTGTAATGATAGTCCAACGTTTTACAAAAAATAAGTTTACACCTATTACAATAAAATAAGAATCTTATACATATCTAGATAACAGTGTACATTATATATGTGAATAATATCTGCATGCATGATCGTTAACAAATGTATATATATATATATATATATATATACATACATCTATATGGAATTTATAACACAATATCTTTTGTAATAATTGTTGTATTGTTGTTTTTTTGTTTGCTAGGGGCTTTGATTATGCTAGAATAATGTGCCTTAAATAGATACAAGGGGGACATTCTTCTGCACTGATCCAATCCCCTCTTATAAAAACGGGGTTTTGTTCATCTCTTTCCAAATTAATACTCTATGACAGAATGTTAAAAAAATAAATCACAAATTAAGTAATGACAATTATAAAGTTTATATCAGTATGAACAAAACATGTATTCATATATGTGTTAACAAAGTATAATCAAATAAATTAACGGTAAAATGTTCATTAAGGAGATGTCGGTAACGACTTAAGTTAATGTTGAGAACATCTGCAATTTGTGCATACTCGTTTCCTAGGGTGGAAAGTCTGTTGATCGTGGAGTATTTTTGGTGAGATGTGTTGCCTTTGTTGCAGTGAAAGAATGCTTGTGAACAGGAATTTCTGGCCGGTATGTGAAAAGATATGGATGATAAGAGTTCCGGAGAATCCAAGTCATAAGAATGAATTATTTTGTATAGATATATGAGATCAGCAATAATGCGTCTGTCGCTAAGTTTCATTAGACCTGTCTGAATATGAAGTTGATTATAATTGTGTCGAGAAACGGTATGCGTGCGTGAGATGAAGGAAGAATCGTGTCCATCTGCTAGAGACATGAATCTTATTAGGAGCGTTTGACGCTTAAAGCATGCTATGTTTGAATGCCTTCGCGATTACTGCGTGAGGGTGTATGAGATAAGTGTAGGACGGACCGATATGCAAGATGTCAAGTAATACTCAGAGAGTTACAACGGTCGGTTTATTAATGAGGAAGGTTACAATAAGGGTTTGTCGCATAGTACAGAGATAGTGCAGGCGACGTCTACGGCGGTCTGCGAAAGGGTGCCGGCACGCGGCGGCTCTCCGAAAGTACACGCACGAATTATATACATTTTTTATTTGCAGATAACGACGTGCTGGTGCTGACGGTGGCCACAGAGGAGACGGATGGCTACCGGCGGTACGCGCGCTCCGCCGAGGTGCACGGGGCGCGGCCGCGCGCGCTGGGGCTGGGCGCCGCCTGGGCCGGCGGGGACATGACGCGTGCCGGCGGCGGCCAGAAGGTCAACCTGCTCCGGGCCGCGCTGGAGGCCGAGACCGGGGACAAGATCGTGCTCTTCACCGACAGGTACGGGTGTGCGGGAGATGGTACGGATATGCGACCGACTGACTGTGGTGTATCTCAGTGCGCAAGTGTTTATGTGTTGATGTGGATATTTATTGATTTATAATGCACGCCCTGAACAGAAAGTTTTCAAATAGCATAGCTATCTTAAGTACATAAGAAAAAAATTACAATAAATGAAAGAACATCAACAAAATAATCCAAATGTTTTTTATACTTGTGGAGTGTTCAAGCATTAGATATATCAACAGAGCTATATCGATTACCTAGCTGGTGCAATCTATGTATTGGCGAATTCATAATACAGTTAGTCCGTTGGGTACCTACATAAAGTAGCTCGTCCTATCACGAGAACGATTGCCCAAGTACTCCGTAAGTATTTGGTAGGTAGGTATTTGACCACTGACTGTTGTGTATCTCGATGCACGTGCGTGAGAGTGTGTATGTACATGTGCCGGTTGCGGGAGATGCTACAGATATTTAAGAAATAGATAAAGCGACTTGTGTCTCAGCCAAAAGAAGCAAAGAGCAAACCTTGAGCTTGCTACCTTCGTGCCAAAGTTTTTTTTTATATTTTCTCGGATGTCCCCCAAGGCTCTAATGTGGGTCCATTGTTGTTTTCCCAGTGCCCAGTGGGTATGACACGTTCTTCTCACACCGAGGGTTCCGGGTTCGATTCCCGGTGAGGTTACAATTAACCTATGTGATTTACTCAATCCTGGGTGTTTTGTGATGTCTTTTGCTTCTGTAATTGGGCCTCTTGGCCTGTTGAAGCTTAAAAAAAAAACGAGTACCACCTATAATGAGCAAATCAGCTATAACCAAGTTCGACCGCATGTAGGTTTGTGTCCAAGCCATGTAGATTTTGATGTTTTTTTCGTCTACAGCTATGACGTTATGTTCCTGGGGGACTTGGACGAGATCGTCCGGCGGTTCAAGGATCTCAACGACACGAGGGTCCTGTTCTCCGCCGAGCAGTTCTGCTGGCCCGACGAGAGGCTGCAGACCAAGTATCCCAAGCTCGAGGGCAAGGGGAATCCCTTCCTCAACTCTGGCGGCTTCATCGGTAAGCTTGTCAACTGATTTCATTGTATTTTTGAAGTTGAATATAATTATTAATTTGAGAAAACTAACAAACTTTGTATAAATCGTGACGATTTTAAACGTCGGTTTTGATATTGCACTGTATCTTCGTCAAGACAGATGCACAATGGCTTGCGTAAATTAAATATGCGAAGGAGTCAAGTGTTAGGTGGGAGAGAAGGGATCTTTAGAGATTCTAAAGATAAAGTTGATCCGTTAAATGATTCTGGTATATACAAGCTAACTAGTGCTTTTAGTCCCATTCGAGGACACCGGGAAGTTAATCCTATTTTCATAGCGCAAGCGTTTAGCTTAGTTTGAAAGTAGTAAGAATATTGATGCGACACATATTCTGTTCGTATCTCAATTTAAAAAAAAAAAACTTTATTTTTAAAATAGAAGAGTCTTCGTTGTTCCTTAAGGGTCATTGGGCATGACTCCGCTTCTCATATTATAACTGGTTTGATGATAGTATTGTAGACATGCAATTTATTGTTTCTAGTTCAGGAGTTTGGATTTTAGGAACTTTCTCAATTTCAACATATAACTCGTAATTTGCTATATACAAGGTTATTTGGAAAACATTAATAACCTCACAAGAATATATTCCTGCCTTGATTATGAGTCGAAAATGTTCAAGCTATTATGACCTAATATCAATAGTTATGGAGATATGCGACATCAAAGTTTGCACTTTTTCTTCAATATTTCTGATTTATTTTTTGTAAAACGTTGGACTATCATTGCAGTAACTCATATCGATTAAGAAAAATTTATTTGTTTCAATACAAGTCAAATAAAACGATAAAAACCCTGAAAAATTTCCCATTGGAATTTGGAGATTTTTATTTAAGTTGTATTAAAGGAAATGATTTTTTCATATTCAATATAAGTTAGTGTAATGATAGTCAAACGTTTTACAAAAAATTAGTCAGAAATATTCATCAGAAATATCACCGGCAATCAACCAATAAGAAGCCTGATGCGACCGCCGAGGTCTCGGCCCCGCGCCGGAACAAGCAGCACTCTGTACTCTGTATTGTAGTCTGCGAACCTATTCAGTTGTACAACTTGCCCTTCAATTAAATCAACCTGTATCCCTCTACTTATCCTCTTGACACATACATTTACTCAATTTTCTATATTTAATCACATTAGCATATCATCAGCATCCGGCCACCGTGCCCGGAGACCTGATCTCCCTCCATCTCACATATTACAACAATCTGTTACACCACTAAAAACTAATCGCTCCGTTTCCAAACCAGGTACTACGGCGAGCCAAATAAAAGCGGATTGGTTCAGATGATCACCGACGCAATGTTCACCATCTGATTAAAGATAGATCTGGTGCTCACTCTTTTAATAGCGGCGCCTGTACACCGAAATACACCACACCGATGAAACTAAAAATTGTACTCGGCTTTTCTAGGCTACCTTCCCGAAGTGTTTGAGCTGGTCTCCCACGTGGCCATCAAGGATGAGGACGATGACCAACTGTACTATACAAACCTGTACCTGGACGAGGCTCTCCGCCAGAAGCTCAAGATCAGACTGGACCACCAGTCGGTCATCTTCCAGAACTTGAACGGGGCCTACGGTGAGTCGATTTATCTTTACTTTTGCGGATTAGAAAATTAATTTATTGATTAAGCTGCATGGAGGTGGTGCGCTTGAGATAAACTGGTCACGTAATCAGAATGGACGACAACAACCCTGTGAAACGCCTCTCACTCCACAGGATGAAGAAGACCAGGGAGGCCCAGCCTGCGACGGATGGACTCTGTCAGCGCTGAAGCATCCGTATTGTGAATAACACACTGGAAGACAAAAGCAACAGACTGACGAGAATGGAGGAGACTTCTGGATTCAGCCAAGGCCGTTGTCAAGCTTATGATGATGATGGAATAATTATGTAAATAAAAAATATACACAGAAAATTAAGTCATTAGCAGATATTAATATATCACTGTCTCAGAATCAGGATTGATAAAAATCATGATTTTAAAAAAAAATTGGATATATTTGATTTAAATCAGATTTTTTTGATTTTTTTTTAATAATCTGATCTTTTTTAATTTGGAAGTCAGTTATTGTTGAAAAAAAACATAATATAATTTTTGTTTATTTTGATTGTAGCATATTTATTTGCCACATTTAACAAAAAATATTATAAAATTAACGAAAATCAACAAGTTCTTCTAAAAGATAATAATTTAAAAAAAAACACACTAGTATTTTGTCATATTTAACAAAAACTTAACAAGGAAAATAAAAAAAGACTTAAAATTAATAAATGAACATAAAATCATTTGGATTTCACCGCATTCGCGGTCACTTATATTTACTTGCGTATTACTTAGATGTTATGTTTTTATTGGTTTTGCAATTTAGTTTTTTTAAAGGAAGACTAATTTGACAACCTTCTCCGCACCTAATCTAATTCTTATTTTGTTGTGTACCAAACTGGATGCCGAAAATATTATTTGGACCCCGGCGGAAGAAGCCGCTCTACTTAGCAGTTGCTTGATTGATTAATCCAATTCTTCTTCGGTTATACATTTTTTCGTATTATATATTGCTACCCACCAATCAGCAGGGACGGCGCTCGCGCATTTGGTGATTTGGACTGTTCTTTTCGTATTAGAGGGAATGTTGATCTGTACATGTCTGTAAAATTTAGTTCCTGTGTTCTGTTGGTCTTGTGTTCAGATATGACTTTGGTGAATACTTTTCTCCGAGTAAATTTTTTATTTTTTTATTTAGACGAGGTTGATCTGTACATAAACGATACCGTAACATACCCGTATCTGAGGAACACGGTCTACAACACAAGGCCCCTCATCTTGCACGGAAACGGCCCATCTAAGGCCGTGTTCAACTCGCTGTCCAGCTACTTAGCTAACGCGTGGTCGCCCACGCTCGGCTGCCAAATTTGCAAGGATATCCACGTCACCTTGAATGTGAGTAACCTAATTTTTTAATTTTTTTTTAATTGTTCCTGTATCTGAGTGGAGTAGAGATGGTCCGAAAGGAATGAAGAGACTGCCTTAACATTTGTTGGACTAACAAAGTCTTCAGATTCTGCAGAAGTAACATTGGTCAGAGAAAAGTCAGGAACAACAGTGGATCGGAAATGGTTCATACGAGGTGTCTCATAGCTAGTAGCCAAAACTTTACAGGTGGATTCCGGCCTTGATATTGAGTTGAAAATGTTCAATCAACCGTGACTAGGGAATGTAATCCCGATCCCGCGAGATCTCGAGGCATTTTACGAGGTCAATCCCGAACCGAAAAATCGAACGAGATTATCGGGATTGATTTTTATGTTTTGTATGTTCATTTGTGTATGTCTGTAGAGCTTTTAGTAAGTACTTAAAACTTATGTTCATGTCACATTCAAATAATGAAAATAGCTTTAAATAATATTTGCTGTATTTTATCAACCTAACATAGTAATAAAAACTACTACTAATTCTACTACATTGACTATTTGATGCTTGGAAAAACGCCTGCAAAAACTTTAATGCAATGATTGATAGTGAACATTTTATTAAAATTGCTGATATAAAAATGCAAGGCATTGTTGTTAATTGATATTCAGCTCTATAAACAAAAAAAACCACAAACATATTCGGGATCCCGATCCGTAGGGATCCCGCGGGATTGGAAATTCTAATCTCGAGGGATCCCGACTCGGGATTGCATTCCCTAACCATGACCTACTAATATCAAGAGTTATGGAGATGCACAATATTAAAATTTGAACTTTTTTCAATATTTCTGACTTATTTTTTGTAAAAAGTTGAACTATCATCACATTAATGAGCCTGGGGCCGCGTCGCATATATCCGACGGAGCGCGACTGTCCCCAGGGGCCGCGTCGGATATATCCGACAGGCACAAAATAAATTATTTATCGACGGCCGCGTATCGAATTTGAAAAACGTAATTTTTTCCCAATAGAGAAATCCTGTTGTGACCTGTCGTTCCATTTTCAATTCAAAAACATCACGGATTATATTTTAAATCAACAATCAAAACAGAAGTTTTTCTGCCGTCAAAATCGTATAGAATTGTCATAGATGGCGCCCCGATCGCGTGTTGTGCAATCGAAATTCAAATATTCCATCGTCAAGGTCACGCGCAATGTGCGCGGGAAATACGATTTATTTTTTTCGATTTTCGATTTATTTGTACACGTATATACAAATATATACGATATGTTTTGCGATATTTGTCAGTTTTTGTTGGTTTATGATTCAATTGAATACTAATAGTGATTTATTAACAAAAATACACGCAATTTTGTTGCGTTTATTTGAAATATGTGTGTGTGTGAAAGTGTATCATATTTATGTGTTATGAGTGCGATGTCCCGTCGTGTGCCGTGCCGTGCAACAAAATATATCACACAGAAGAAGATTATTATTATTAATAGTAGTGTTGTCTCTAATAAACAAATAAAAAATTATTATTATTTTTCAGAAAATGTTGCGCTGGCAACATTATGGAAATTCAAAAAAAGATTATTTTTTTTACTTAAATGATAAAAAAATCATTGCATTTCGACACTTACGATAAAATAATATGAATGTGTGTGTTTTTTTTTTAATTTACGCATGTTTTCATGGTTTTTTCGTAAAAAGAAAAATCACAAAAATTCAGAAAATTTACGGCCCTTGCCTATATGTTGCTTTGGAATTTTTAGGCCCTCAACAAGTTAAATAAAATGATAAATACCTTGCAAAATTTAAAAAATCTTTTTACACGGTTTTTATAATTTTTATTTGAGTTGTATTGAGGCGAATGTATTTTTCATAATCAATCACAAAATCAATGCGCAATTTTTCTGATTGCGCCGTGAGTACCCGGAAATTATTTACTTTCACACGATGCATTTTCACAATAAGCGAAAAGCGTCTCCAGAGAAATGGCAGCAATGTCAAATCAGCCATCTCTTATTTATCTGGACACCGAATATAATTTTTTTTATGATATCTCGCAGGATGAGAAACTACCAAAGATCCTGATGACCCTCTTCATTGAGCTGCCCACGCCGTTCATCGAGGAGTACTTCAAGAAGGTGGCCGCGCTCAACTACCCCAAGGAGAGTATTCACGTGCTGCTGAGGAACAATGTTCCGTTCCACGAGAATGACGCGGAGGTGTTCTCCAAGCGGTACGGCAAGGAGTACGCGAGCTTCAAAGACATCAAGCCGAGCGACGGCATCGACGAGGCCTCGGCCAGGGACCTGGCTCTGTGAGTTTGTACTTATTTTATTGTTTTTATGTATCTATATTTTATTTGTATAATGTATTACAAAATTGTATTTATAACGTTTGCCTCACTGGGCAATGTCTGTTTTTGTAAAAAATAAGTCAGAAATAGCTCCATAGCTATTCTTATTATTGCTTTGCTTATTATTGGTTGCTTGAACATTTTCGACTCGAGGCAAAAAATCCACTTGTAAAGTTTTTGCTGCCAGCTATGAGACCCTGTATAATATTCTTCCGAATTTAACACATAGGTACACTAGAATACACCTGAGAATCAATATTTTCAATTTTTTCACTCCTTTTATAGACCAGTATATATTTTTAATATTACTTTTATATGTATCTTCTGAGAACACGATGAGAGACTTTATCTTAATCCCAATTATAATAATTTTGTTCTGTCTGCCCCCGTAACTTCATGTGACGTCCGTAACTTCTTTATAGTAAAAATTTATTTTTTACAAAATATTTTTTTACAAAATATAATTTTTTTAATAAAGTAAATAAATACTTACAACATGTAAAAGTGCCATCATTTTTGACGGATTACAGCTAGTTAAATAATAATCCCGCGGTGGACAAATCCAGTTTCGTATCTTTGAGTAATTTACATCAAATATTACACATAAATTCATTCCCTTTCATACAATATTCAATACCTAATTTACGATTGCAGCGACCTGTGCGTGATGAAGAAGTGCGACTTCCTGTTTGTGGTGGACTCGGTGGCGCACCTGGACAACATGGACACCCTGCGCCACCTGCTGGCCTACAACCTGCCCATGGTCGCGCCGCTGATCGCGCGGCCCGGCAAGGCCTGGACCAACTTCTGGGGCGCGCTGACCCCGGACGGCTACTACGCCAGGTCCGTGGACTACATGGAGATCACGCAGTTGAGCAGGAGGTCAGCTCACGTTTCAAATTATACATTGCGACTCTTTTTATGTCTAACAAGTCCAGTTTTACCTTGGATAGCGCAGTACTATTGAAACGAAGCCAGATCATAGGATGAAATATTATGATAATGCCAATTAGCGAAGGGAAAAACTACATTTCAAAATGAAGACTACAACACACACACGTTCACCAGTTTGAAGACTATAAAGTATACACTACATTGTAGTAAAAAGTACATGAAGTGAACTAATTGTAGTACTACGATATTGTAGTACTAATGAAGTGAAGTAATGAAATAATTGTGGTATTAATGAAGTGAAGCAATTGTAGTATTATAGTACAATATCGATATTTTTTCCCAAATAAAAAAAGTTCGGTGACAAAAAAAAGATTGCCCGAAAAATTATTTGAATATATCGACAAAATTTTAGGTCGCCAAATGTTATTTTCAGTAAAATAACATTTGGCGACCAAGAAAAAAAAAAGGTCGCCAAACAGATTTCTCTCAAATCATGGGGGGGGGTGGGTTGTTTCAGTTTCCAGAGATTTCTTCGTTTGATCCCAAAATTTTTTCAAACCATGGGGGGGGGGGTTTCGATTTCCAAAAATTTCTTCGTTTATCTACATCGACTTCCTAAAAATTTCACATAAAAAATGTACTATTTGAAGTATGTATTCGTGTGTGTATACTTTGTAGTGTTCGCTTTGAAATGAAGTGTAGTATTTGAAGTATGTACTTTCAATAACTTTGAAGTGTGCACTACAGACTATACACACTCCAAAGTGCAAATCTTGCACACAGCTTAGAAGGACCATTCACCGGACTACGCATAACATTCATTTGAAGAATTGTCAACATTGTTTTAATTTGATTTCAGGGGTATTTGGAACGTACCGTTTGTAAGCTCGTGCTACTTGATCAAGTCGGCGGACGTCCTGCAGAAGTACACCCGCAAGCAGCTGACGTACAGGGCCAAGGATCTAGACGCCGACATGGCCTTCTGCGCTTATCTCCGTCAATTGGTGAGCCACCATCTACAAAACCGAACCTGGTCATTTCTTGAAACGGGATTAATGTTTTAGTTTGTTCAGGCCTTTAGTGGTCTTCGAATTTCGTGGATTACATCTGTTCTTCAGTTCAATACAATTTTTTTTTAAATTTCTGCAACGTTTTAATTTTTTTATTTGACTATCAAATTGAATTTATAATATTTCATATAATTTTGGTCCAACGTTTTACAGAAGCTACACCTCCGGACAAAAAAAAGTTAGCTCTTGTAAAAATCATTAAATATTTAATTGTATTTATTTTAGACATTTTTGTTTTATAATTTAGATTTACCTGACGCGTGAGCAATGTTTACAAACCAGAACATTTACAGAAAAATAGAAATATTTATTTTAAAAAAATGCGAACTTTGAAGTAAAGTACTTTGGAGTAGCTTGTTGGTCCTGTGATCAGGACTCTCGCCTCGTGATCCAAAGGTCGTTCAAAGGGGTTCAAATCTCACTCCAGATCACCAAGTTAGTCCTGTTTTCATAGCACAAGCGTTTAGCTTAGTTTGAAAATAGTTAGAATATTGATGTGACATGTATTCCGTGTTCGCATCTCTATTTAAAAAAAAAGAGAATATTTTCTATTCGAAATTGAATGAAGAAGACTCTCATGAAGTTTTTGCTGGTAGCTACGAAAACTATTTTTTTAATTTAGAGAATTTTCATTGTGCCGGTGAGTAATAGAATTCTCGTTCTAGGGCGTGTTCATGCACGTGGCCAACGAGAAGGACTACGGCCATCTAATCGACACGGAGACGTTCGACACGACGCTCACCAACCCAGACCTGTACCAGATCTTCGAGAACAAGTGGGACTGGGAGCAGCGCTACCTGCACCCTGACTACGCGGAGAACTTCAACGTGGCCAAGAAACCCAGACAGGTTGGTGGCAGTGGATTTAGCTTGGGAATTAGTCAGATGTGCATTATAAATATGTTAACACAAATATTCGTTTTCAAACTTTAAAATGTGCGTCAAGTGTCGGCCAGTCGTGCTTATATTTTTTAATTATTGTAAACTAACTATAACCCGTCAAATATGATGTACTATTATTGTATATACTTCGGCTGCCAGTTAAGGCTGTAAGAACAGCGCTATCTAGAGCAGCGTAGCGTTTTGATAACGCTAGTGATGGAAATTCTAAAATTGAGATTTATGCTTTTTATACCACATTATTATATTGTACCTTATTATTACCATCTGAGCCACGTGGTAGCGTTAGTGATGGACATTGTTACATAGAGAATTATATATTTTGATTAATACTAATGATATGTTATGCGATACTGTAATAGATTAGCACTTATTAGTTTTGATATTCATTAAACTGAAATATAAAC
Organism: Agrypnia vestita; assembly: GCA_016648135.1. Lineage (NCBI taxonomy): Eukaryota > Metazoa > Arthropoda > Insecta > Trichoptera > Phryganeidae > Agrypnia > Agrypnia vestita. Next base: position 71,681 of record JADDOH010006745.1, on the reverse strand, counting down.
AACAAAATCAAAATATTTGAAAAAAAATGTAATTCTGAGTATTTTATCAAAAGGTCCTTGCTTTCATTAGATCAAAATTGTAAATTAAATTAGATCAAAAATGTAATTAGATCAAAATTTTAAACTGTCTCAACACAGAGTTTTATTAGTGTATTTTATGTACAGCTATGAAATAAATAAATAAATAAAATAGACATATGTACGATAATGCACTTTCATGTGATGGATGCATTTTCTGTTCCAGCCGTGCCCCGATGTTTACTGGTTCCCGATGACGACTCTTCGCTTCTGCAAGGAGTTCATCGCCATCATGGAGGCGTACGGAAAGTGGTCTGACGGAAGTAACAATGTACGTAACTGTTTTGGTACTCTCACTAACTGTGCTGATCATAAAACATGGCCGTAAATTAAATGTATTGTTGTTATTCTCTATATTTTACTGTTGTTTAAATTGTTCTTCTTGTAGTGCCATCTGTTATCGGAGGTTGGCAATCGTATTGGCGATCATGACTCTAGATACTCGAGCTTTTTTATCTCGATGGTCCGCAGCGCTTCTCGGCGTTTTTCCATACGCCGGAGGACTTTAACCCCCCCTGGGCCGCGTCGCATATATGCGACAGGCACAAAATAAATTATTTATCGACGGCCGCGTATCGAATTTGAAAAACGTAATTTTATCCCAATAGAGAAATCCTGTTGTGACCTGTCGTTCCATTTTCAACTCAAAAACATCACCGATTATATTTTAAATCAACAATCAAAACGGAAGTTTTTCTGCCGTCAAAATCGTATAGAGAAGTTGTAGATGTCGCCCAAAACGCGTGTTGCGCAATCGAAATTCAAATATTCCGTCATCCAAGGTCACGCACAAAGTGCGCTGGAAATACGATTTATTTTTTTCGATTTTCGATTTATTTGTACACGTATATACAAATATATACGATATGTTTTGCGATATTTGTCAGTTTTTGTTGGTTTATGATTCAATTGAATACTAATAGTGATTTATTAACAAAAATACACGCAATTTTGTTGCGTTTATTTGAAATATGTGTGTGTGTGAAAGTGTATCATATTTATGTGTTATGAGTGCGATGTCCCGTCGTGTGCCGTGCCGTGCAACAAAATATATCACACAGAAGAAGATTATTATTATTAATAGTAGTGTTGTCTCTAATAAACAAATAAAAAATAATTATTATTTTTCAGAAAATGTTGCGCTGGCAACATTATGGAAATTCAAAAAAAGATTATTTTTTTACTTAAATGATAAAAAAATCATTGCATTTCGACACTTACGATAAAATAATATAAATGTGTGTGTGTTTTTTTTAATATACGCATGTTTTCATGGTTTTTTCGTAAAAAGAAAAATCACAAAAAATTCAGAAAATTTACGGCCCACAACAAGTTAACATTCATAACTCTACCCACCCAGGAAACTTTCAGTACGCGTCGATAGAGCCTCATCCCAAAAGCCTCGACTTTGCAAATTAATTAATTTAAAAAATGGCAAAAATATAACATCAAACCTTGCACATTCTTAGTTGCAGGCTTGGGTCACCTTTAGAGAATAACGGTCTCATTCTGAGAAATGCATTAACTGCCATCTCTGTTCGAGGTCTTGTTGAGGTGGATCCTATTTCTTGCTCATTCTTGCACCCAAGTACTTGTATTGCGTGACTCTTTCTATTGTCTCATTTTTGGTGATAATTTTTGTAGTAGAAAGATACTATTAACAATTTGATCTTTATCTTCAGTCCTTACTTTTTACCAATAGAACTGTATCATCCACAAATCCACTATAAAACTGGTCCTAGATAGGTGCAAAATCTTGCCTCTAATTTAAGCCATACATTTATTTCCAATGCCTGTCCATCAATGTTTGTTATCAAAGAACCATTTTTTAGATTAATTTAATAGTTATTAAGTGATATTGAATATTACAACTAACGAGTGACGAATGGCTTCACAGGACAAGAGGCTGGACGGAGGGTACGAGGCGGTGCCAACGCGCGATATCCACGCCAACCAGGTGGGCCTGGAGCGCCACTGGCTGTACATCCTGCAGCAGTACGTCCGTCCCCTGCAGGAGATGGTCTTCGTAGGCTACTTCCACGATGTGAGTACTCCGTGAATATGCGTGTCATTCGAGCTTCGGTCGTAAATTTAATAGGCATGCTGACAGTATTAAAGAATTAAAGAATAAGTGATTTTAGAGAAGAAAATATTTTGAAAGCATTCTAAAAAATGATCCAGTTTTAATATACACATTGAGATTAATAAGATTTTCAATAAAATAAATGTATAAAATTGTGCAATCCGCCATTTTAACTGAAACAATGGTCAGAGCGAATGACGTCACGCCTCAGTACCCATCACCGTGTCTTTGAACCTTTGCCATAGGCACAATGCAATGTTTACTGAGGCTTGACGTTACGTAGACGAAATAACAGCTGCGGGCGTTTTTGCACAAAATTAAAAATATGTAGATGAAAATGCAATTATTTGCGTAAAAACTTAGTTTATTACTGAAATAATGTTATTTTTGGTAATAGTAGACATGTACCTACAATATGTTATTTCAAAATCTGTCATCATGCCTATTAGCTAAATACAATTATTATCTTTTTGTATGCATATTTATTACAATGGCGGGCTTATTGCTTGTTGGTAATTTCTTCCAACCAATTGCACAATTTAGTTGAACAGCTGAAATAGGTTTCCGGTATGCAATGTTACAGTGACAAAACTAGCTCCGTGATAACGAGACGAGTAGGAGGTGGATGGAGACAAGAAAGGGTTAAACTAGGTTTTAGAAAAAGTAAAATTGCTTTTGTCTGCTTTTGAAGACAGTTATTATCTGTGATGATTTGATGCCTGTGTCTAGTTGATTCCCCAGCCTAGCCGACTGCTCTGGAGTGAGGAGCCGAGGATTTCATTATTATGAATGGGGATGGATAGGGAAGTACTGTCAGCTGAACGGAGTGGAAGACCATGATTCTTATATTAAGATTTCAGGTACTGGGGTGAGCAGGGATTGAAAAAGATATTATAAAGTAGATATAAAACATGTTATGGCATTGTCGGATTGTGGGCCAATGCAGCAAGCATATTTTAAGATTTTTTTACTCAACGAATACTGAAGACAACTAAATCAATGAAAAAAACATACCGACATAAGACTGACTAGTTACGTATTTTTTTAATAATTTGTTTTAGCCTCCTCGGTCCTTGATGAACTTTGTGGTGCGGTACAAGCCCGATGAGCAGCCGTCGCTGCGGCCGCATCATGACAGCTCCACGTACACCATCAACCTCGCACTCAACACCCCTGGTAAATGATTCCAAATGCTTTATATGATGTTGACGAAACGATTGACGGTGTGGACGACTCAAGGTACTGGCTTCGTATTTCGAAGGCGGTTAACAGTATTGAGTGAGTGATGTATTTGGCAAAATAAAGCATGAATGCAACAATTTTTAATGGAAGCTTGTCAACCGACAAGAAACGACCGTCAATGACGTTCAAGTGAATTTCAGAGCTGGCAAAAAGGGAATGAATGTAGTAAAAATGAGATTCTTTGGATTGATCAAAAAATATGCAGAATTTTCAAATTTCAACCATATTGGATGCTTACTGTATTGTTGGCAGTCAATAAAGGTTACATGATTGGCTTCGTATGTACCGGACATGGCCCCCTGCGACTTCTTATTGGAAGTGGAAAAAAGAACATGAACAACATTGAGACAGTAAAGACAGAATATCTGAAGGAGCTAAACACCGCATTGGAAAAACCACCGACACAACAAAAAATGACAATCAATTATTCTAAAATAGTCCCTATGTATTCTGTTGAATCCTGCAAAAATTAATTTTTGTTTTAGTATCATAAACCATCGGATTTACTCTATATTTTCGGATAATGTTAAAAAAAAAGCTTAATATATGCCTTGTTTCAAAAGAAAATTCTTTTTTTTCTTTAACATTATCTGAAAATATGAAGTAAATTGAAGGATTTAAGATAGTAAAACGAAAAAATAATTTTTGCAGATTGTCTATATGCTCTTTTATTATTTACAACTTCTTGCCAAAGTTCTACAAGGTTTTTGATACCTTTGCGATAAAAAACATTTATTCCCTTGATTGGATGCGAACAGAAGGAGACGTCCAATGTGCTCACTTTGGTCTATTCGACATTCCATTTCGAAGGTCTTTAATTAAATAAAATATATAATTTAAAAGTAAACACAATATTTTATAGAGTAGAAAATTTTCTTTCGAATTCAAATTTACCAACTTATTTTAACTTGGTGTCCACTTTAAAATTTGAGAAAAAAAATGGAAGTAAACTTATGTTAATAAATTAATATCTGATTGGGATTATGTACTTTGATGGGGATTATGGTTAATTAATGATAATCTTTTCAGATAATCGAATATCATGCATATTTTATTATCAAACTTGGTATTAAATAAAAACCTCCCGAGTGAAGTATTATAGGAAAGTAAATTGTAATTTTATTTTAGCCATTTTCCTCGTCATGTTTTTTTTGTCAATATTTTGACTCTTCGCTCTCTTTCTGGTGACCTCCGCTTGGTGTTGGCATCGGAGGTGGTCGGTGTCTCGCGCGCGAGGAGAAGACCGAATGTCGTGTGGAAACTACATCACTGTGTGTTTTTAGATTTGGATTACAAGGGAGGCGGATGCCACTTTATCCGATACAACTGCACTGTAGAACACAGCCGTCCCGGATGGCTCGTCATGCACCCCGGAAGACTCACGCACTATCACGAGGGACTGCAGGTCACAGACGGAGTCCGATACATTATGATCTCGTTCATCGATCCGTAGGCTCGACGCTGTTCCGCAACAGAGGTCGCCATTTACGTGAAAAAAAATTAGGTTACACGAAAAAAATAGTTTTACATCTTTTAAATATTGGCTCTTATTGCAGATACCGCCGATATTATAAAAAAAATGCGTTTGTCTCAGACACATATGTCATACCATTTATATATATATATATATTTTTTATTACTTTAAATGTCGTCTGAATTTTATTTCAAGTTCAGATGCTCATTTTTCAACTGTTTTTTAAATTTTATTTTATTTGTTGCGTAAAATTCTACAGAATGTTACAGACACATTGTTTTTAACGCAGACAAATGTTACCTGAGAAGCCTCTTGCCAAAAAAATCAAAATTGGTAAATTGATTGTATCGGATTTTACAGAAATGCAATTTTAATTTTCAATGCAATAATTCGATGAATCATTTCACTGTTAGAGTTTAGAGTACATTTTCATCAAGCTACTTTGGCAACTAATCAAACATCATATGACGTTGTATTTTTAAGTCACATCTCATAATACTGAAAAAAAAATTGTTTGCACATCATCTTCACAATATGTATTAAAAAAATGTTTGTAATATGAATGAATTTCGATTCATTTCATATAATCCATCTATAGTATAATTAAGGTCACAGTTAAACAAATTTAGGTTACAAATTTTCAACACATGAAGGTTACTTATTAACAATTTACGTTTCATTCGAACAATTTTAAGTTACGTTTGAACAATTGTAGCTTACATTTGTATTACAAGAGGTTCGTAGGCCTAAGCGAGACTATTGAAATAAACTACAAGCCAAACTACAGACGTTCCTATCATCTTTTATAGTAACTAATTAGTTTTACTGCTTAGTATTAATATGTCGCTTTGTCCCAACACTGCATGTGCGTTAACATTCCTTTTCAGGCGAAGATTACGGTGGCGGCGGGTGTCGCTTTCTCCGTTACAACTGTTCGGTTCTGGACACGAGGCCGGGCTGGATCTTGATGCACCCCGGCAGGCTGACGCACTATCACGAGGGTCTCCAGGTGACCCGGGGTGTCCGGTACATCATGGTGTCGTTTGTGGACCCGTAGGGTGCTGGCGAAAGACCAAGGTCCGTGGGAGATAAATCGTCGAGGCGCGTTATGTGCCAAGGTTTTAATTGCCAGATTACGTACAACGCCAGAATTAACAATGCACTGGGGTATTAGGGTGAACATCTTGCCAGAGAAAAGAAGGAGGTTGAATCTCGTAGAATTTGACGAAGGATAATTTCTTTTGGTGTTTAGTTTCAAGAGAATATCCACTTAACAAGATCTTTCAGAAATTGTTAAGTTTTAACAAAGTTTGTTAAAGTAATTATGCACACATATATTTTTTTAATATGAAATTTTGCCAGTATCATCATTGCATTGTCTGCTCTCAGTAGAAAATGCAATAGATGACATTACTGAAATATTATTAATTGATATGACATGACAGTCACATTAAGGTTAACTTTGTTCTACACACATGTTGATTTATATTATAACTGTTTACTTTTGAAAGTCGCAGTCCCTCTCATAATCAGTTATAATAATTAATAAATAATCTAAATATAATGTATTTTCAACCTATTCCTATATTGGGAATAGACATTTTTCACATGTTAATGGGAATATGGCAGTGGGGGTGAAGTGTTATGGAATACAATGTTATTCATTGGTGTTTCTTAGTTCTTTATCAGTCCTTAACAAGGTACCGAGTGGAGAAGTTATAATTTATAGCTATCGAAAGAATAAATAGTATCAATTATGTGAATGGCTAATTCCGAGAACGAAAGATACTGCTTCCCTAGAAATTATAGTAATATCAAAGTAACTCAATGTGTATAAAGCAAAATTTATTGAAAATTATAAAAAAAACTTTTTCTACTAATATATTTGTGTTTTGAGGGCATAATTTTGACATTTAAAACGATATATGTATGTGCATATCCGTCATGTTTGACACAATATTAAAATGATTTGAAACTCGTTAATTTTAAGGACAATGAAAGATTCTCAATAAACTGAAAACGATTTTTAAGCGCTTAAGTTTTTCGATCCGAAATTGTTGTCAATCGATAGATGATTGAAGTTTGTTACCAAAAACCCGTGGGCGGGTCGCCCGCCTTGCGTTTCTCGTGATAGCGGTACACGAACAAATTTGTCCAATTTATGTACGTGTTTGTCATACTATTATTTTTAATAAAAAATATATTACGATGTTTTACTTTTATTTTAAACCTGTGTGGGTTCGAAATTCCGCAAGGAGTGGAATTCTTTAGCGACGGGCGATGGAGAGGTGAAATAGACTGAAGAATCGGAGATGCTGGTGATGTTTCGCGTTCCCTGCAGTGATGAAGAAAAGGAAGTTAATGAGAACATCTTACTGAGATCTGTGTACACGTTCACTTTAATATATTGCACCATGAGTAGAAGTCTATCAGTATTCCAAAATATTGTAAGATAATGGGGCTTGAAGAGTATTTTGAGTATGTTAACATTTTTCAAAAACATGTAAATGTTAATAATTCAGAAGAATGTCATAATATACACATATAAAAACTCCAATCAAAAATATATCATAGATATCTCACTACCAACGGTACTGGTTTATGGGAATGACAAATTTCATTTTAGTGGCGGTAGTAAAATACAACGTACATATGAAACGAGGTGTGCAAATTAAACATATACAACTTCCAAAAAAAACTTTATGGATGTGTTAGTCCATCATGGGTAGAATTGGTGAATGTTGTGTAAAGTGGTCACTCAAGCCAGCTGTACGATGGGTCGTAAGCTCTGTGGACACCCAGAAAGACTTCCATACCTACATTCCCATATAAAAAGTAGCTTCGACTCTATGAGACATCTATAATATAATAATAAAAAAAAACTTTTTTCCTGTATGTGTTATCTGCTTTTATCAAAGGGTTGTTATATTAAACCACCGTTTTTAAAATCTATGAATCAATTGGGTGGGTTGTGTATAAAATAAAAAACGATAAGATATTGTAAAAAAATATAATATTTATTTTGTTACATTATTTCTTCTAATCAGAATCGCAAATAAAAATTTTCTACACCACTTAAATTGAACAAGGTATAAAACAAAACATCACGCTGTATTTCGTAATATGTAGTGGTAAAAACAAAACAATAAGAGTCTCTGTCACGCTCATAAGCTTGGCCGCATGCGAGAGAGATAGAGAGATTTTTTGTGATTTTCGAGATTTTTCGTGCAACGTCATCCCGTGCGCTTGCGAGGGGAAATGTGTGAATGTATTTTACATGCCAGCTTTAGTTAACTGACCTGTAGCAAGAATTATTCAAAGAAAGATATGGTGCGAAGTTAATTATTATAATTATTTTCATAAAAAAAAATAGTAAATAAATAGGATTAAAAAAAAAGATAAGGTGTAAAGTGAAAAAAGTAGGTATTAACATAAAAATATATCATATAATAATGGTTTTAGCGAGCTGTAGTACGTCGATTATGAGGGGCCAGTATCTTTCTCCAATATGCATCAATGCTGGAGTAAGGCGGGCTTCCAGGATAAGGATATTCTCAGAGATGTAGGTATATCTTTTCCCTCATTCCTGCCAGCCTGGATCTAGAACTCGCCATGAACATATCAGAAGTGCTGCACTATTTGGGAAGGTCAAACATTTTATATATCTTTCTTAAAGTCTTTTGTTCTTCTATTTCAAATAGTTTTGTGAGGTTTAAAAGTGATACTTTTGCATAGCAGCATGACAAAATAAATTGTTTTGCTCATATTTTTTTAAAACAAAATGATCAAATTGAGAAATGTATACTCTTGCTTTCAATTTAAAGAAAAATGCATCAAATTTATGCTACTGTCACAGAGTATAAAAAATTACATAGATAAACTAAGCCCCTTCTGTGGGAGAGGGGGTTGGGTTACAGAGGAAGAATGTCCCCCCCTTACATTTATACTGCATAAAGTATTTTTTGCAATGTATGTATGTTTAATTCTTAAACTTTGTTCCAAACCGTGTTTCTTTAAGTAAAATGTGTTCTTGTAATAAAGCGCGACTTATTTACCAAGTCTTTATATTTTATATTTAGTTTAAAGTATTTAGTTTAAGAAAGGAGTGCTGAGATGGTTTGGTCATGTGGAACGTATGAACGAGGAAAGGATAGTTAAGAAAATATATTAAAGGCAACAGAAATAGAGGGCGTCCGCGAAAGACCTGGCATGATCAGATACAACAAGTGTTTGAGGATGGCCCTGTTAAAAGCCGCAACAACCGTAGAACTTGTATGAGAAGATGTATGAATGTGGCCGAAGCAAAAGTGGTGTGCCAGGATAGAAGAGTGTGGCGTTCAATCCTCTCTGCCTACCCCTGCAGTGAAACGGCGTGATGGTTAGTTAGTTAGTTTGATCCTTTCATAATCGTAGTAATCGGACCATGTACTGATAAATTTAGGCTAGTTATATTTTGTGGTCTGTGGTTATAACACTTACTACACAATAATAATTTTGTAGAAAACATCTAAGGGGGTCGAACTCTTTCTACACCTCAGATAATATTGTTTACTTCAAGGTTTATCAAATCATACAGCCCACACATGTACTGATAAATTTAGGCTAGTTATATTTTTGTGGTCTGTGGTTATAACACTAACTACACAATAATAATTTTGTAGAAAACATCTAAGGGGGTCGAACTCTTTCTACACCTCAGATAATATTGTTTACTTCAAGGTTTATCAAATCATATAGCCCACATATAAATAAATATGTACTGTTTTTCATACATTTAGACATTTTGTAGAAAGAATCCATCCATGTAAAATGCGTCATATCTTAGTAAATAAGTTTTTCTTATAATTACATTTAAAAAAACACAAAAAAAACATCTTTAAAATGAGCCCTATGCAAAAAAATGTACATTAATGAATTAATGGTCGAAAATTGTCTGAGTTCCAAGTTTTTTGGGTTTTTCACTTTCAGAAGGACTACGTTCAATTAGTCTGTTATATCAAGGAGAGTAACCCTTTTAGTCCAGTGGGCATAACGGTGGTTTTCCACACCAGGGGCTCTCAATTCTTAATCAATAGCATTGCGCTTTGCTACAGAAATAGGGCCTTATGACTAAGTAAAGATTTATGAAAAATGAATCGATGAACGGTTTAAGAAATTAGAATTGAAAGATTCACTTGCCTCTATTGCTGTATGGAACTTTTAGACATCAATTTGTCAAAACGTATGAGAAAGCATATCCCGGATAGACCCCTGTTGTTAAATTTCATCTCCCTTTATTTTCAATTTTTTGACTACCTATATCATTCCATATTTAGTCATTTTGATTTATCTTTCATACATAGTAAAAGAATTGTAGAAGAATTATAATTATTATTGTAAACATAACAATTCACTGGCGATGTGTAGTGTTTATCTCGGCAGCATAGTCCCAAGTTTTTTTTTTGCTAAGCTGCAACGTTGTATTGTGACCTCACCTCGAATAGAACCCGGAACCCTCGGTATGAGAAATCAGTATCATGCCCACTGGACTACGGGGGCTGCTATATATAAGTGGCTATTTGAATATAAAAAACGAGGCTCTCTGCCTCCCCACCGATTTTACCTGAACCTGTTTGGTTAAATAATAAATGGTTTGGTTGAAATAACGACATTTCAAACACCTGAGCGGAACTTATCATCACTATTTTTTATCGCTTATTAACATTTCGTTAAAATATTGAATCCGTTGTGCACCGAAAGATTCTTTTCTCTAATTAATAGTAGACGTCAAAGGTAGATACTGAAAATGACAGAAGCCCGATCGGCTAAAGTGCCACTAGCCGTCTGTCAGCTGGTGCCATCAAATCTAAATCTATGGTAAACAACGCCGATTGACAGTTTGACGTTTCCTGATCTCCAAGTGCCGCTTTTTTCTTTTATTTGTCAATATATTCGCTGCGTGGAGAACTTCGACATGAGATCTTGACGTCGTTATTTTTAACTCGAGTATTGAATACTTAAAAATGGGTGATAATCAGATTATCACGATTATCAACGATATTTTGGTAGGTTTTGAACAAGTTTAATTTTTATATTATTAAGTAAATCATTATTTTTGGCTTGTTGTGAGAGAGAAATATCAGATGGAGGAAAACTGCATATTGTGCAGAGTAAGATGAGGGCAGCAAAGCTGTGTCTGGCTGCACGACCTCGGGAAGAGGCCAATTTTTAAAGTGTTGGTGATCTTATATACATGTGTGTTGCACAGGATAAATCGGCATTTCGTCGCCGACCTTACTTTGAAATAAGACGACATGGCGTTCCCTGGAAACAACAGAATACCATCTGACATTAAGATCGATTGTGATATTGACTGGTTTTCACAAAAATGCCTCTGTATAGTTTGTAATAATATGATCAACTTATTTATAATTTCGGGCACGTAATAAAACGCATACATTTTGTTTGCATTCAAATGAACAGCTGTTCTCAATAGTATTTTATTTTATTTTATACATATTGGCGCAATACAGTACTTGCATAATAGCTTTTCAGATTACAATGAATAAGTTAGAGAATCATGTACCGATGACGTGCACCACACAATGTCAGAGAAGTAACATAATTATGTATAATCGGAATGCACAGACGTGGCTAGTTATAAAATGCAATATTTTTCATTGTTATTAGCCCGCTTGGATGGTGTCAGTTTATAAATGTGTTATATGAGTTTTGGTGTGTGTGGGGTGGATTTGGTGAGCTAATTAAGTAAAAGTATCTTTTTTAAATGTACGATACATTACTTTCATAATTTATAAAACTATTTATGGCACGATTTATAGGTGAGTTTGTAGCGGCGTTAGTCTTATAGTCATTTACGCTGAAAAGATGTTATAGTGATATTAGGTCATGGTTGCTTGAACAGTTTCGACTCATTATCAAGGCAGGAATTCATCTGTATAGTTTTTGCTGCCAGCTATGATACACCCTGTACATTTATGAAGATGCCCCCCACTTTTAAACATGTGGATCAAATTCTCTTTTAAAGATGGGTAAGCGTTAATATTTTCATTGTGTTATTTAAATATATGATATTGAGGTTAGAAAGTCAAAAGGGCTAAATCCAAGATAATGGTCCCATTGCATTTACAACGAAAATGAGTATTTCACTATATTTACTGAATGTGGTAATAACAAAATGAAAGATAATTTATGTTTAAATAGTAAGTATTAAATAAGATTATTTAATACTTACTATTAAATAATTTTAATCACTTTAAAGTTACGAAAAATGCACTGCATATTTTGACATTTCATAGGCAATATATGAGGTTAGGTTAGGTTATTAGGTTTGGTTTGTTTAATTTAGATTACGATTATTTTAGTATGATTAAATTAACAGGACGTTAAATTATATAGTGAAATACTTATTTTCATTGTATGAACAACGGGACCATCATCTTGGATTATTCCAGTCAAAAGCGTTAGTGATTATTTCGAATTTGACAGGAGAGCAAAAGAATGTTCTGTCAATATTTCTTTTATTATTAAACAATTTAATGTGTTTTGGATTAACAAATATGGAAATTGTTTAATAATAAAAGAAACATTGACAGAACTTTCTTTGGCTCTCCTTCAAAATAATAAACAAGTTCAAAATAATCAACCAACGCTCGATATATAATTAACACCATTATGTACAATGTGATTAAATAAATTAAAAAATTCACTGCAAAGGCATTCCAGTGAGCTGAATAGTTGCACTGTACCGTGGCGATATAATCAACAGATCGGTTGCTGCGGGCAGCTATCTGTTTCCTTACAACTAACTCATTGTGTGCTCGACAATTTCAGTGGGTGGACGCCATCGAGGAGGCTTTCAGTTGCTTCCTGGTGTACCGACCCGAGGTGCAGAATGAGAAGCTGCTGGTGTTCCAGCAGGAGCTGGCCGCCGTCATGGCCACCCTGAGCCCCGAGTCGCTGGAGAACTGCGTCAGGGTGTACCTCACGAGCGCGGCCACCATCCCCAACAATTGCAAGATGAAGACGCTGTTCAAGGTCCTCGAGAATCTGGTCAATTCCAACGTCCTGCAGGCGAGGTAAGTCGGTGATTCTTCTTATTATAATAGGTATATTATTATATTGATTTTTTGGTATAATCCAAGATCATGGTCCCATTGTATATACAATGAAAATGAGTATTTCACTATATAATTGAATGTCCTGATTATAAAATGAAAGATAATTAACGCTTAAATAACAAGTATTAAATAAGATATCACACTTTAAAGTTTTGAAAATTTTCCCATATATTTTGAAAGTCAGTCATTACTTTAAGCGCTTGTTCAGACACAGCGGGAACCGTTCAGTTTCAGAATCGCGTTTCAAAACACGCGATTTGTGTCATCTGTTCACACAGCCGCGGTTAATAAGCGATTTGTTCACGCGAAAATAAACGTCAGTTTGACAGCTTCGGTGCCGTTCTCCATTTTTGAATATCAGAGATATATTTGCTCATTACTTTGTTAACGACGGCCGTGTTCCATGGCAAGACATAAAAATATCATTCTGTCAGTTCATTTTTGGTGAATAAATACCTACTTCTTTAAAATACTCTTTTTTTTCACCATTTCCAAATATCTCCACCAACTCCTGCCAAGCTTGGTTCTTGGCATATTTGAGTAATCCTCACACTAAAGATCCCATATTACAGGTCTTTTCTCCACTTCATCAATAAAAAATTTAATGTCAAAGCGATCCATAACCATAGAAAAGAGAATATAATCCACGCGTGCTCCTGTTGTGACATGGAACCGTGCGGTGCCCGCAACGTGACTGAACGCTCTCGTAAGGCTCCATAGTAATAGAATCGTGCGGGCGCCGTGTGGGTCTATTTTCACGGTTCCCGCTGTGTCTGAACAAGCGCTAAGAACCATGGAAAAGGGTATCTAAAAGAAAAAGCTATTCATCATATTTATTTTGTCTATAAAAAATATATATTTGTCATGTAAACTTATACACTGTCAATGATTTACACATTTTTCCTCAGATATTGTTTATGAAATGTCAAAATATATGGTCATTTTTCGAAACTTTAAAATGTAATATCTTATTTAATACTTATTATTTAAACATAAATTATGTTTCATTCTGTTAACACATTCAATAATACATATAGTGTAATATCAATAATACACTGTAACTCATTTTTATTATACATGCGATGGGACCATGAACTTGGATTTAGCCTCATCTTAAAACGTCATCAAGATCGGTGAATGTGCTCCCGAATTTGGCGTATTTCAAGATCATTCAAGTCATGGTTTATACCGGGTATTTCGTAGCTTGTAGAAAAGACATCGGGGGATGTTCTTTATTAAATTTTAAACAGAAAATATTCTTTACACTTTTGGTGAAATGTCAACAGAGATACGCGACATCAAAGTTTACATTTTTTTTTTTCAACATTTCTGATTCATTTCCTGTAAAATGTTGGACTAACACTACAATAACTATGGAATATTAAAAATTCACTCGCTTTTAAAAATTTCAAATAGAATTCTAATTTATTTTAAACTTCAAATCAACCCCAGAAGATGTGTCACGCGATAAAATGGCCGCTTCATATGGTGAGTGTTGATTTTAGACTGAGACATCATAGCAAAGACAGCAATATCCAAATATGTAAATAACAAAAGCAACAATGTCCACTATTTGGTAGCAAACATAGCAATATCCATATTTGAAAGTTAATAATAATAATAATGTTTATTCCAGCATAACCAGGTTGTTAGTGCAAGACCTGGTCCGCCATATAGATTGAAAATTACATATATGTTATATTGTACATGGAGACAAAATATAAAAAAGGAAAAAAAAGAAGAAAAAGAGAAATAATTAAAATAATAAAGAAAAAATAAGAAAAAGGAAAAGAACAGCTATTAAATAGTTAAAATAAAATATACCATAAAAAATCGACAGTAAATACACATACACTTACCTATATACCAATTTCAAAATTCTTAAATCAATAATCAATATCAATAAAAATTCTAAAATAATAATAATAGTATGGAGTGCTTCATTTCTTGCTACAATACCGCTCGTTACGGTTATGGAATCGCATATCTGTAACTATTCTGTATCCGATGCCACTCTTTAATTACAGATCCAGACCTTCATGACAGCGCCATATATATAAAATATTAGAATTTTTTTTCGAAAAAAATTATTTTGAAATAAGAAGGTTACTGACGTTACTCAAAGTGACGGGGACAGATAGACAAACAAGGAAATTATTATAATTGGCATTATATACAATATTAATTGAAATAATGTTATTTTTCAGAATGGTGTGCGACGCCATACTCTCCTGCGACAAGCTGATTCACGAGAATTTAGAATTTTGGATAGAGTGCTTCAACCTGATGCGGCACATTGTCGGGGGCGTGGACTACAAGGGTGTGCGTGAGATAATGAAGGTAATCAAGTGTGACCAGCTTATTTAGTATGAAACACAAATGTAGAGTCCTACAAACTCACAGTTTATAGGACTCCACATGCATGTCTTATCTCCTTAACTTCAATGTTGTTGAAATTTCATCTCAAGTATAGATAATAAATATTTTCTATTGAAAATTTATATTTATTTATTTATACAGTAGATACAGGTTTTTATAATAAATTGATTCTATATTATAACATTTTTACAGACATTATACTCCCCATAATATGAGCCAAAGCTCGAGCTTATGGAAGGAGCATTTGCAAGCTAAATTAAAGTATAAAAATAATTAAAGTATAAAGTATAAAAGAAGAACTAAAGAATTAAAGTATGAAAGAGACATGTGGGTAATGTTACAATTCATCGTTGTCGAAAATCAAGGATTTGACTTCTTTCTTAAACTGTTCGTATATTGGAATGTTCCCTTCTTGAAATTTGTTTTGCGACAACAATGTATTGTACCATTTAACTCCCAAGTATGTATAATGATGTTGTGTCATGGTGGTTCTTAAAGATGGTATCTTTATTTGTCCCTTTGTTCTATGTCTACTACTTATACAGACTAAGGGGTGAGATTTATTTATTAAATTTTTAATTATAAAATTGAACGATGAAGACTCGCCAAAAGTTTTTGCTAATAGCTATGAGACACTATACAGGGTGTAACAGAGCTAGTCCACAATACTTTACTGGTAGATTCCTGCCTTGATTGTCGAAAATGTTCAACCATGACCTAATTAATATCAATAGATAAGGAGCCATCCGACATCAAAGTGTGCATTGGAAAACATTTTAATTGGAATTTTTTCAGAGTTTTTATTATTTTATTTAACTGTTATTGAAACAAATGAATTTTTCGTAATCAATATAACTTACTGTAATGATACTATAACATTTTGTAAAATATAAGTTAGAAATATTTAAAAAAAAAATGCAATTTTTGATATTGCATAACTCCAAAAACTATCGATGGCTGCTTGAACATTTTCGACTCATTATTAAGGCAGGAATTCTTTTGTTAAGTTTTTGCTACCAGCTACGAGACACTCCTTACATAAATGACAAAGCCCCCCACTTTTAAATGTTCAAGCCACCATGGCTTGACGACATGGTTGCCCTGTATATAAAGATATTCAAATACATTACATCACAGCTTTTATCTGTGAACAATTCAAATTTGCATACTGCAATGGAAATCTCTTATAATATAGCTGGAGATTGTATTGATTTAATCATAAATATTTCTATGACAGCTTACCGCATTGTTTACAGGGCTGCAGAGAAAAGGCACAAACATTGCCCGTGCGTCTAGACACCAGCACTTTGCCGCAGCTGAAAGCCCTGCAGAACATGATGGAGTATATATTTGACCGCAACGCGTCATTGCTGCCAGCGTATTTCATCGTGACCGAGATACAAAAGGCCTACCCCGACAGCAACAACTGGCCGCACTGGGTAAGTCGAGTAATTTATTTACTCACTAGATGTGCCCGCGGCTTCGCACGCATAGAATTTTAGTCGCATTTTATGAATTTGTATATTGACCTACATATAGATATATGTCATCTTGGACTATATTATATAACTTATTCAGTTCTACAACTTCTCTATAGAAAGTATTTAAATATCTCTTACTGTTAAGGCAGCGTTCGTAAAAACGCATTGCTCAATCATTTTTCGTCAACTTTAGTTATAAAATAAGTCACTACAAAAAGCCCTTTTATTTTAACGGGATAATATATAGCCTATAACTACCCCGAAAGTTCATTCTAATATTGGTGAAAGGATTTTTGAAATCGGATGAGTAGTTTGGGAGATTACCTCCTACATCCAAACTTACAAACTTTACCTCTTTATATATTAATATAGATTTGTTGACACATTGAACCTTAACCTTTTGGTGGCTAAGCTAATATGTTATTTTATTTTATCTTATCTTATGTGTCTATTGTATTTTGTATAAATTGTACTTTTGCAAAATATGGGAATAAACCGCCGGGACATGGGGGCAAATTTTTGGATGGCAACCGTTCGGTTCGTTTGTTTTTACGACACCGGGTCGCATGGCTGCCTTTAGCATTAAAAATATGCCAACCAGGTGGCAAATGATCAGGACTCGTGTAGGTGCTTTTGCTTATAAAACAGTTCTGGGTAAGTGGTGGTCATAAAAAAAATATTTTATATAACAAGAGTAAAGACTTGAAAATTTAAAAGTTGGGCACTTATCAATTAAATTGTGAAAATTGTATTTATTTTTACATAGGAAAAACTTGAAGAAATTTTGAAATTTGAGTTGATGAGTATTTGCCTAAATGGTACCAATTCTTCAGATTTTGTGAATCACTTAATAAAATGTAATCACTCTTTTGATTTAAATATCTAAAATCAATAAAAACTCAAATATTATAAAAATCAAATCAATTTTGTACAGAGCCCTCTATTAAATCTGTTTCCAATGGGTGTTTCTTCATTGGACGACGCAGCCCCAAACGATAGCACCGGCACAGGCCCGGCGCCGGCAAGTAAATCTCTCTAAACTGAATGAGAAAATATTTTATATACTTTAAAATTAGTTAAATACATTTTTTGTACTGTAGAAAAGAGAATCACTCCTGAAACATGTAGATTTTTTGTTATAAAAATTGATTGTGGTTAAAATAAAGCATTTAATAGGTATTTAATTTTTTTACATTTAAAAAAATTTCAAATTTTCACTTCACGTGATTTAGTTCAAAAAATAATGTTAAATTTTTGCTTGCCCCCCCCAGCAATTGGCAAAACTACTCTCCAGTTTCGTGGAGAGCTTCAGATCCTGCGCGCAGATGGTGTCCATCATCGGCCACTCTCACATGCTGCCCGTGGTGGAGCACTCGGGGTACGCCGACCACCTCATCAACCCCTGGCGGCTGGACCCGGCGACGCTCAAGTTCTCGCTCAAGGGCAACCTCCCCTACGACCAGGAGCTGCTGAAGCCACAGACGGGCCTGCTGCGCCACGTGCTGGAGCAGCCCTACTCCAGGGACATGGTCTGCTCCATGCTCGGCCTGCAAAAACAGCACAAACAGAGGTGCGTGGCCCTGGAAGAGCAGCTCGTCGAGCTCGTCATCCTCGCGATGGAGCGGTACGAGCAGGACACGGAGTCCGACGAAGTGTCGTCGACGCACTGGCTGTGGCTGCACCTCTCCTCGCAGCTCATCTACTTTGTTCTCTTCCAATTCGCGTCGTTTCAAAATATCGTGATGGCGCTGCACGATAAGCTCGCCGGGAGAGATTTGAGGAAGGGGCGGGATCATCTCATGTGGGTGCTCCTGCAGTTTATATCCGGAAGCATTCAAAGGAACCCGCTGTCGAACTTCCTGCCCGTCCTGAAGCTGTACGACCTGCTGTACTCCGAGAAGGAGCCGCTCGCCGTGCCTGACTTCAGCCGCGCGCACTGCACGCACCAGATGGCCATCACGTGCATATGGATGCACCTCATGAAGAAGGCCCAATCGGAGCATATGAACATGCATCGGCCAATTCCTCACACTCTCAAGCTGCACTACGAGTGAGTCTGCTTATTGATCTTTTTATTATTATTTTAAGCACATTTATAGTTTGGAGACGAGCATTTCCTCTTGTCAACAGGTGTAATCAATAACTAATATAAATACAGCACCGTTTTAACTTACTCAGGTAGAGGGATGGAGCACGGACGGGGGAAGGTTTTTACAATTGTAAATTGGAATATGAACAGTAGAGGGGAAGTGTTGGGGAACTTAATGTTACACACAAGTTGTTCCTTATTAATTCTTTACAAGGTAGTGAGTTGAGATGTTTTATTTTTATACTCGAAAAATTATAATATTCAATGAGTAGTACAGTGAAACTCGCTTAATAAATTCACTTTTAATAAGTTTTCCCGCTAAATAAGTTTAAATTCTGCGGTCCCGAAAAAGTCCCATACAAATCCCATATTTTTTTTAGGCTTAATACGTTTCCCGCTTATTTTCTTTTCTCGCCTAAGTAGTGAAAATATTTATAGCCGAACTCAATTTATTCATACAAATAAATCTTCATAATACGTTTTTCGGAAGACGAAATTTTGTTCAACATTCCTAAAAATGAAAAATGGGCGCAATAAAAATTAAGTGGTTTTGGCAGCGTCACAAATGTTCTAGCCACTGAAAAAACCCTGTAGTATTTGAATAGACTAATAAAATAATATTTAATAAATAAATTTATCCGGCGATTATTTACGATAATTTTTTATATATTCGCCTAAACGAAACTGTTTTCATTTTGGTTGTATTTCTTCGAGGAAACAATCGGCAATATTAATAACGTAATATCTCCTATCGTTCTCTAAGGCCGGCGTCATACTAGGTGTATCTTCCGTCGCGTCATCACGGATCATCGATCGTTCTGCCGGCGCCTATTCGTTTCCCCGCCCGCGGAACTTAAAGCCATGTATTCACTAGGGGACAAATTGTCCCTCAACAGCACGCGCGGCATAGAGTCTACGTGACGTTGCAACGTCGTGCACTGTTCCGCGACGTCGCGCACAACATAGCGCGGCATTTCTACGTGCCGTGGCAACGTTGCCATGCGCACGGTATCCAAGCGTGCTCACTGCAACATTCCGCGGAGCGTCAGTACCACGTGGTATGTTTACAAGTGAATACGCATGCGCTGTATCTGTCAAGGTGACAATGCGTGGAAACGAAATCGTTCTTGAACTCATCGAGCTGTATCGATCGAAGATCGCATAGAATATCCGTCCTTCTTTCTCTTTGCAGTAAATAATTTCGCATTCTCCTCTTACTTTTCGATAAACTCATTAACATAAACAGATACGCGGCTGTCATCATAACCTCATAGGGCGATATATTTCCGCGACGTCTGGAAAACAATAATTATTTGCAAAAAGGACCTTGTTTTTAATAATATTCAATTTACTACAGTAAAACCTCGATAATTTGAAATTGCGACCCAAAAAAACATTTCGAATTGCGCGGAACCCCGTTTTCGCCAAATGAGATACCGCAGCTGTCATCGTAACCTCATTTTCGCTGACATTTCCGCGACAAGATATGCGAGTCCCGGTGTGTACACGTCAAATGACCGCGTCATTGTCCCCGAAACATGAGCGTAGATGTTGATGCGACATGCCGAGCGGAATGTTTCGCGATTTGTCCCCTAGTGAATACATGGCTTTACGTCAACGTAAAATCGGTGACGTCACGTCACGTGTTTTTGATTGCAACGCGCCACATTTGACAGATTATCCGCACGTGTGTTTGTTCTCCGCGCGGTCCGCCGCGGAATATACTATGTGACTGCTAAGAGCCTGTCCAGATGACACGTTTTACGCGCGAGTGCAGTCACGCGTAGACACTTGCGCGTTCTCGAGATACTGGTGCTACATACATCCCGTCCAGATACTGACACGCGTTTGCTCACTCGCGCGTAAACGTTTTTAGACAAGTTTTTGCGCCAACATCTACTGAAATAAAACATTAATTTGCATATCTGGATGCAATATAAATTGAAACACGCGAGTGGTCTCGCGCGTAATACGCGGTATCTGGACGCAATATAAATCGAAACGCGCGAGTGGTCTCGCGCGTAATACGCGGTATCTGGACGCAATATAAATCGAAACGCGCGAGTGGTCTCGCGCGTAAAACGCGGTATCTGGGTGCAAAAATTGAAACGCGCGAGTGGACTCGCGCGTAAAACGCGTCATCCGGACAGGCTCTAAATTCGGTTGCAGATTTAACGCGACAGAAATAACGCATAGTGTGGCGCCGGCCTTAATGAGTTAAAATTTTGATAACTTATATAAATTTCTTTTAAAATTAACGTTTGCACATAGGTAGTGACTTACCTACATAAGTTATTTTATGGTTCCCTTTAATATGGTTATTAATAAAATATTTTTTGACAGTGCTAATTTTTTTTTTGTTTTGGTGGTTTTTATTGTTTTCTGACTCTCAGGTACTATTCACATAGGTAATATTTTACAAATGTATATATAAATGTATGTATTTACCTGCTTATTTTTTAAAAATAAAATGTCCTTAAATTGTCATATTATATAAACTAAAATTCAATTAAAATATAAAATTAGAAAGTGTAAATAATATATGAAAAAATATTGAATCACTGTTAATATGTTTTCACGCCTAATAAGTTTTTATTTGCTGGTCCCTTGAAAAACATATTAAGAGAGTTTCACTGTAATCTGTTATTTAAACTATCGATTTTTGCATTTTCCTCCATTCAAATAACCCGTTTCCAAAAAAAATCTATGCTTTTAACGAAAGATTACCATAAACCAAGTTGATGCAATTGGCACCAAGGTCTTGTTAAACATAAAATTTTGATTGAATGATTTTCTTGCTGCTTAGAAAAAAAATATAGAAAATATTTTGGATCTTGATAATTTTAGTACGGGCTATAGAGGAACTTATGTAGGAACTATGTGTGTATATAGAAACTTATATAGGAAGGATTATAGATGAAAAAATGCAAAAAAAAATATCTGTTTCATGAGAATACCCCCTTAAGTATTTATTCTTAGGCTTATTTTATTATTTGCATAAAAAACATATACATACAATGTTTGTTGTAAATTGATGGTGTGTATGGCAGGTTTTTAGTTTTAGATATCTAATATCTTATGTAAATGCATTTCAAAACAAACATACATACAGCTTCCAAAAATTTGGTTGATGTGGTAGTCCGTCTTGGGTGGAATTGTAAACATTACATTGCGTAAAGTGATAACTTAAGTCACTTAAGTAGGTCATAAGCCCTATGAACAAATAGCTTCGCCTCTGTGAGACATCTATAATATATCTTGATTAACAAGTAGTATTTATTTTAACATTTAACATGTCTACATACATATTGAAAGTCTGTAAAATTGACAGAATATATGTCAGTACATTTTTCTTATAACTGTCAAATCTCAATTTGATCGACATTGATTGCATCGCAGATTCCTTCAACACCTGGTGATGCCGACAAACAACGCGTCCCTCTGCATGGGCTCCGACTTCAGGATCGCGCTCCTGTGCAACGCCTACTCCACGAACCAGGAATTCTTCACCCGGCCGATGGCGGCGCTCGTGGACACCATCCTGGGGAACCAGAAGACCCTGCCCAACTCCAGCCCGGCCAGCAACCTGCCGACCGTCCCGCTGTCCATGTGCATCCTGGACAGCCTGACGGTGCACTCCAAGATGTCGCTCATCCACTCCATCGTGTCGCACGTCGCCAAGCTGGCTCAGAACAAGTCCAACGTGTCGGGGAACTGCAACATGGCCCCCGCGCTCGTGGAGACCTACAGCCGGCTGCTGGTGTACACGGAAATCGAATCGCTCGGAATTAAAGGATTCATAAGTGAGTCCCTCTCTTAGTCTCTTAGGCATACATTTGTCTCTAAAGCGTCGATAATAACCTAAAAAAGATTTTTATTACGTCGATATAGCAAACAATATCAATAAAATATTAAAAAACAACAATTTTATGTTACGGTTAATTCGGATCTCAAGGGATCCAAAAAAAATATTTCGAATAATGTGGAACCCCATTAATTCTAAATACAAGGTACAAAAAAAAGAAGAAAAATGCGATGCAGTTGCAAAATTTACCAAAAATTGTAAAACTCGTGAAAAAAACTATAAATTTTATGAAAAACGTATTTTTTTTGCATATTTCAAGAAATCATTTCGGTTATGTTAATACAATAATCGTGACATTTCTATTACTTAAGTACCCGTTATTGACATATTAGTTGTTTTCACTTCTCACTGAGAGAAAAATCGAAATATTTTTCAATTTTATGTACCTATATTAAATTTAAAAAAAAAAAATTAGGCGAACTAAAATGTATCGATTCATGGGCTAAAGATTATTCCAAATTACGAATTATCGGGGTTAATTTAATATGATATCAACATTTCAGGACTTATGGGTTCTAATAATCGGGATTCGAAATGGGGTTTTACTGTATATTTTTCAAGAATTTTTACACAATTTTTTATAAAAAAAATATTATTGAAGGAATGAGACATTTTCCCTTGTTACAAAAGTGTTTATTAATTCCAGATCAGCTGCTGCCGACGGTGTTCAAATCTCACGCGTGGGGAATCCTGTACACCCTGCTGGACATGTTCTCCTACAGGATGCACCACATACAGCCGCACTACCGGGTGCAGCTGCTGTCGCACCTCCACTCCCTGGCCGCCGTGCCGCAGACTAACCAGACGCAGCTGCATTTGTGGTACGAGAGATACTTGAGATACTTGAGATTCATGCAAAATTGTTTTACTTACTTACTTACAGGCTAGGCAGAGAGAATAGAGCGCCATATTCTTCTGTCCTGACATACAACTTTCGCTTCGTCTACATTCATACATCTTCGCATGCAAGCTCGACGGTTGTTCAGGCTTCTAACAGTACCATCTTCCAGTATCTGGTTAATCTGGTCATGCCACGTCTTCCGTGGTCGCCCTCTCTTTCTGGCGCCGTCAACACTTGCGTCATATATCTTTCTTACCATTCTTTCCTCATTCATTCGCTCAACGTGCCCAAACCACCTGGGTGACCCTATTTTTATTCTTTGTATTATGCTTTTACACACCGTGCTAATATTGATTTTTCATGTATGTTGTTATACAATATTGGCGTTTGGCGCAAAATGGACTTTTCATACAAAATTTATCATTCGCTAATTTTTTTTTCATATAAAGTTGACTTCGTACAAAATGAAATTCTCATACAAAGTTTGACTTTTTTTGCAGTTTGATTTTTCATACAAATTTAGACTTTTTTTTACAAAATGTAAAAAAAAATATTTTCTTACCGAATGTGACTTTTCATAAAAAAATTGTATTTTTCATACAAAATTAGATAAAATAAATACTTTTCATTCCAAGTTTTATCAACTTTCCTAATTTAGAATGTACGTCCGTCCGTTTATCTCTCCTAATTTCAATGGTACGTCCGTCCGTAACATCCTGTAATTAAATTATATCATGTGATATTTCACGGGTTTACGGCTAGTAACTCATAATAATTGAGTCTGTATTATAGAATTTACATTTGTGGCATCTAGATGCAAAAGCGGATCTATATGGAATCCATATTTTCATGCCACATTTACTACAATATTTATTGTAAACCAAAATTGACATGCAAAATTTGACTTTTCATACATAATTTACTATTCATGAATTCGATTAATTTTTCATTTAACAAACAAATATTTTTCACATAGTTTCTTAACCAAATGGTGCCCGGATGTTTCTTGATATTTTAAAATACTTTCAGTGTTGAAAGCACAGCCCTCCGTCTGATAACGGGCCTCGGCAGCGGCGAGGTGCAGCCCCAGCTGTCGCGCTTCCTGTCGGAGCCCAAGCCCCTGGTGTCTGCCGAGAGCGAGGAGCTGAACAGGGCGCTGGTCCTCACGCTGGCCCGCGCCATGCACGTCACTGGAACAGGTGCTTTTTAAATATTTTCAGCGCGATTTTCAATTTCGTGGTTTGATGAACAAGAGATCGTTATTTTTTTCTCATGCATTATTTGTTCAACAATTGTTACTGTTTTTTGCGACCTGATAAGATCTACAGTTGATTCCCCGAACCATAGTCTCGTTTATTTTAATTTCCGTCTTATTTATTTTCGTTTTTATAATTATCGTTAATTTTAATTTAAATTAATTCACAGATTCATCTGTATTCTGAACCAAGCAATATTGCTATTTCTGTTATATTTGACAGTTATTGTATAGCATTGTGACAACATTTTTTTGATGTCTTATGTTTGACAGGTTTGAAATTAATGAATTCGATCAATTAGAAAGCTCAGGAAGAGGAACGAAAGTAGATTGAATGCAGTGGAGATGAGGTCCCTTAGACGTATGTGTGGTAAATCCATGTATGATAGAGTAAAGAATGAAGATATTAGGAATGAATGTAAAGCTGATCGTAGCATAATACAGAGAATAAAAATAGGGTCGCTCAGGTGGTTTGGGCATGTTGAGCGAATGAATGAGGAAAGAATGGTAAGAAAGATATATGATGCAAGTGTTGACGGCGCCAGAAAAAGAGGGCGACCACGGAAGACGTGGCATGACCAGATTAACCAGATACTGGAAGATGGTCCTGTTAGAAGTCTGAACAACCGTCGAGCTTGCATGCGAAGATGTATGAATGTAGACGAAGCGAAAGTTGTATGTCAGGACAGAAGAGTATGGCGCTCTATCCTCTCTACCTACCCCCTCGGGGAAACGGCGTGATGGTAAGTAAGTAAGTAAGTAAGTAAGAAAGCTCATTATTCATAATTGTGAATAACTTAAATGTTTGTTTGCACTTCAGAGCTCTCTGATTGATTTAATTCATTAATTTCAAACGTAGCAAACTTAAAACATCAAAATTGGCGGCAGTACAATGTTAGGCTGAATCCAAGATAATGGTCCCATTGCATATACAACGAAAATGATTATTTCACTATACATATTATTAATGTGCTAATAACAAAATGAAAGATAATTTACGTTTAAAAAGTAAGTATTAAATAAGATATTACACTTTAAAGTTTCGAAAAATGCACTGCATATTTTGACATTTCATAGGCAATATATGAGGTTAGGTTAGGTTATTAGGTTTGGTTTGGTTAGGTTATTAGGTTTGGTTATGTTAGGTTATTAGGTTTGGTTTGTTTAATTTACGATTATTTTAGTTAGATTAAATTAACAGGACATTAAATTATATGTATAGTGAAATACTTATTTTCATTGTATGAACAACGGAACCATATACTTGGATTATTCCCAATGTTATACACACCTGTCAATATTGGGATAAAGATCTGACATCCCAATATTGCTATTTTGAGAATAGCACAGATTGTGTGTTCAAAAAGTTAAAAAAATATTTATACTTTGTATTCCAGTGTCACTCTAAGACAATTTATTTGGGTCAATAAGGACCTGTTAACGTCTGTTTGTTAAAAAATATATAAAAATACAGTTTCAAATACTCTAGTTGTACGAGCTTATGCAATACAGCATTCGATTTCAATAGAAAGGATCGCATAAATCATTTAATTACAATTAATACTTAGTATATATTATAGATATCTCACAGAGACGAAACTGTATTAATTATGGGAAAGTAGGTATAGAAGTCATTTTGGGTGTAACAGGACTTATGACCTGTCTTTTTATGGTTGGCTTAAGTGATCACTTTACACAATTGTAACATTCGCCATTTCCACCCATGATAGAATATACCATGCTTATTCATTTTTTGGAAGTTGTATATATGTTCAAATTGCGTGAAAAGCTTTCATATATGAGTTGTAAGCGCCTTTTCCATGCGGCCTGTACAAAGCCATTTTCATTCCCCTAAATCCCCACAGATGTCGCTAATGAGAAAATCTACATTGATTACGGAATTTTGGGAGCAATATACTTTATTGTGAGATATCTATAATATATTATATTATAGATATATTATTATAGATATATATAGATATATATTATAGATATCTCTCTGTGAGATATCTATAATATACACTAATTGATTAATAATGTCTCTGTGACATAAATCCAGCACTGTTCTGAAAGATTTGAACAAACTCAAAATATTCTGAATTGTAATACTTAGTATTTTATGATGGCATCAATTCTGGTGTTGCAGGCGGCGACGGATCCTGGTGCAAGGAGCTGCTGAGCGCCATCATGCAGAGCACTCCGCACCTCTGGTCGCAGCACACCCTGCAGTGTTTCCCTCCAGTTCTTATAGAGTTCTTCTCGCAAGTAAAGCGGCGACTCTTTTATTTTTATTCATTAGTCGCAGACAAGTTATCCTTTTTCTACAAAGTAATTAACAACTTAACGAACTCTCCAGAAATCCTCGGTCACTTTGGCCTTCTTTACTCGAGGGGTGATCTAAGAACAAGAAGATTACTAGCCGTCGAGAAATCAAGCAAAAATTATGTTTTCCATGGGCCAAAAAATAGAATTGCTCGCTTGGTAAACCGGCACGCTCCCAATATCAACTTCTTCGGAGGCACTTATTCCTCATTTATGGCTAATATCAAAAAATTACTTATGTCATATAACTCTACATAAAACATCACATTTATCAACTTTTTCAATATTCCATAATACATAATAATTTTTATATATGTATCCATTGATATGTAAAGAAAACACATTTTTATTGTGTAGTTGCAATTTCAGAACCAAGTTCTGTGCCTTTTCTGTAAATTCATGAATCAATTAGAAGACGCACAGAAAAATCAAATCAAGGAAAAAATATTTTAGCTGCTACCGGGATTCGAGCAACCGGACCTCCACCCTATCCGGGAGTGGTGTGTTATTCAGTTTGGTCACAGCAGCTTAGCACAATGAAGTCAATTTTTCAACCTTACATGTAGTTCCTTTATTGATTGATGGATATATTATCCCACTTTAGCAATTCACTTTTTATAATAACTTTGTATATCTACCACACATTTTAAATAAATACATATGCGCATTAGTGAATCCTGTCATTAAGATAATAACTATGTACTGTAAATGTATCGTACTAAGTTCCTACTGTTAGTTGCATATCTCAATAACTATTGATATTAAGATATTAACTATAGATTTATAGGTAAGATAATGAATTCCTCATAATCGCAGAATAACGACGCATGTGATTTTTCTCAAGTTTGCAGGAGAGCAGTTTGAAGTTTTATTTACATAAAGACACTTTATGTCATAGCTCGATAACTACAAAAGATTTTCCTTTGAAACTTTAGTTAGTTATTTAAACTTGATACCTTTCAAACCTCAAATATAGTTAGCGCAGCATAATGGCGTTTTTACACATGCTGCATTGTTCTATGATCGAAAATCAGAACCGTCGTTACACCGATTTCGTTAAATTAAATTAAATTAAACGGTTAAATTAATAGAAAAAAACTCCCTTTTTATATACCATTAGATGGCTTCTTTTTTTTACATTTTAACGATCCAAAAAAGTCAATAAGGAATTTTTTGCACATCCGTCTTTGTTCTACGATCATGACGAATTTACCTGTAATGTATTGTGGACTAGCTCTGTTACACCACAAGAAAGATTTTATATATATGTTACAGTGAATCTGTTTTTCTAGTGAGTCCATCATTCACTGGCATTTTAGAGAAATTATATTCAAGGTCATTATTATCATATTCAAAGAGTTTTTCACCAATAGAAATGAATACAATATTTTAACTTCTACTTACTAGTGAATTTATTGGTTTCCGAACTGTCAAAAATTAAATTTGACAAGTCTGAAATCCGTTTCCGTAAAAAATCTATGCTTTTAAACGAACTTTTATTTATCCAAATTGAAACAACCGGGCCTTGAATAACAATTTAATAAGTCATTGCGTGAACAAGGTTCTTACTGCATTATTAATTTCTTCTGTGCATATCAACATTATGTAGGTAACGGATATTATTAAAATAGTCATTTTGAAGTGTTGAAAGTTGAAAGTTTCGGCTGCACCAATTCTTCATTATATGATTTTATAACAAGATTCTAATGGCACATGGAGCTTGTTTTTCAAAATTTATTTTGCGTTTTGTGTCTCATTCTACACTAGTCTAGTCCAAAGTCACCACAAAGCGACAGTATTTCTAATTTTTAAAATTTTAATCGCGAACACTTACGAAATTCTGATCATCTTATAATTCAAAAGACAGTCGATTAAACTCATAAAAATGATACGGTGTGAGCGAGCTTCACGTCTGTCACCGACGTCGAGCCGAGTAAGTTTGCGAACTTAAAAACCGCGTACTTTATGTTGTACGTCTACCACCCACTTTCCACAGCGCAAACAAGAAACGCAAATGACATTAGACACATTTTTGATAAAAAGATAGAAAATTGGAAATGCGGAATAATCTGAATGAATTCAAACGTAAATGATGACTTAGAATCTCTTTGATTTTTTGTATTTTTCGCATCGAGTGTTTGTTACTTGACGCACTTTTAAAGGTTAGTTTAAAATTAATAATACCAGGTGTATGTTTATTTACGTTTCTATATTTGTAAGAAATAAACTTTTGTTGTATTGTTATAAAAAAAACATATTTAATAAACTTAATTGACAAAAAAAATACATATTCATTAATAAAAATTTTCCCTTAACCCCCCAGTATTTACATGGTGACATAACCTCGTTTTGTTCCGGCAGTCGTCAGATATCATAAAAAACCCGAGTGCGCGATCTTTCGTTTTGCCGACACCTACTTCGCGATTCGTATTCGTTTTGCGGTGCCGCTGTCCTATTTTAATTTAGGAGTTAAAATAGGACCGCAAAATGAATAAAAATCGCCTAGTGAAGTGTCGCCTTTATACTTTCTACGCTTTAAGAATTACGTGTACAAATTGATAGTTTCACCGATATATTGTCTATGCTTTGAGTAATGCGCGCATTCGTGAACAAAATATATTTTCACGGATAATGTGTAGTGAATCTGAGAATTCGTTGATTTAGATGTTTTCACTGCCTAGACTCTGCCCGACCGGGAAAAGTACATTTCTACTAGTGAAAGTATAGTCTCACTAAAAATGCAAATTCACTGTAACATATACACATGTGTACATATATAATCTTTCTTGTTAGATTATCTTATTATTTTTAAATATTCTTCCCGTTTCAGAATCCGGTGCCCAAAGAAAACAAACAGCTGCTGAAAAAGTCTGTCGATGAAGAGTACCGTAAGTGGACGTCGATGACAAACGAGAATGACATAATCGCGCATTTCTCCGTGCCCGGAACTCCGCTGTTTCTGTGTCTGCTATGGAAAATGGTGTTTGAGACTGACAGAATATCTCCAATCGCGTACAAGTGAGTTTTGTATGTTCAGTTGTCTCTTTTTTGAAGGCCTGGTTCACCGATTAACTGCTTTTTTTCCGGACACTAATAGAGTATAGCAGGCTCTCGATTATACGGGATCCGATTTACCGGAATGTGGATCATCCAGATCAAATTTCGAAAGCATTGAAAAAATATTTTTTTAAACGAAAATATTCCACATTGTTCGTAATGCCCAAATACAGGTGTCTCATAGCTAGTAGCAAAAAATTTAATTAGAATATATCTCGAAAAAAAAACGAAAACTCGTCAGTTCGGAGGTAGTAAGTAAGACTTATCAGAATGTAATGGTATTTTACATATGTTAGTTTGAGACTATTTGGCACCTTTTTATCGCTGCGCCCCTTAAGAAATGAAATAAAAAAATTTTGGCCCTCCCTAGTGTACAGTGAACATGACTGACTTTCATCGCATTACGTGACAAAAGTTGTGTTTGACAAGCATTCTGTTTTCTCAGAATATTGGAGAGCATCGGCGCTCGCGCTCTGTCCGCGCATCTCCGCAAGTTCTGCGACTATCTGGTGTTCGAGGTGACGTGCCCGGCGGGAAGCCCGCACATACACAAGTGCGTGGACGCCATCAACGACATCATTTGGAAGTACAACGTCGTCACCATCGACAGAATCGTCTTGTGTCTGGTGAGTTTCCATTTTACACATCATTTTCCCTGTGAAATGTTGTATAACATTATTTATATTTTTATTTGAGGCACACGCTAGACTAAGAATCGTAGAAAACTAATATTTTCTGAGCTGAGATTTCCAATTTGAAGGAAGATGGTGTGAACAATGTGTTTACAAAATACTTAATAATCGCATAGATTCACATGAAATTTTAAATTCCATTCTTTAATGTCCTGCAGAGACCAACAAGAGCACCACGCCGTTTCCACTTAAATCATTGGAGAACAAACTACTGTAAAAACTGTATTATTAACAGAGTTCTAGATACCTATGACACGGCCTTTGCAGATATCCATATTTTATATTTAAATTTTGAGCAGTTTACAAAATCCCTTTTGTATAAACTCGCACAATGACATTTTTCTTCCCACGCATGTAAACACACACACGAACACATAAAAATGCATACACACACGGACACATAATAACACCCAAATAGACACACTCACACAAACTCACTATTTGACATATCGTTTTTTCATATTTTTTTATCGATCCTGGTAATAATATGGTAATAATAATGATAATTTCTAGTATATATGTGATTTCTTGTAATTGGCCCAAGGCTCTGTACATCAATAATTGTTTTTTTTCAAGATTTATTAATTATACGGCTGTAAGAAAACCAATAAATGAAAAATAAAATAAATAAATAAAAAATATCAATAGCTATGGAGATAAGCTTCTTCAAAGCTTCTAATCTTCCAGTAAATTAGATTAAATAAGATACGTCAACGTCTTTTTTAGGCACTGCGAGCGAATGCAGACGGAAACGAGTCGCAAGTCTGCTTCTACATCATCCAGCTGCTGCTGCTGAAGGGATCCGAGGTGCGGAACAGGGCGCTGGAATTCGTCAAAGAAAACTCACCGGAACATTGGAAACAGCGGGACTGGTAAAAATACATGTCTATATCGCAACACTTAGCATCAAGATGGAACATTATTTTTCTCCATGTTAACCGTGCTCTGTAACATTACCCGCAGGCACGAGAAGCACCTGGCCTTCCACCGCAAGTACCCAGAGAAGTTCGCCCCCGAAGAGGCGTCGGGTCCGTACGGCGGCTCGCTGCCCGTGTACCTGAGCAACGTGTGCCTCCGCTTCATCCCCGTGCTGGACATCGTGGTGCACCGCTTTCTCGAGATTCCCGGCCAGGTCACCAAGAGCCTGGAGATGCTGCTCGACCACCTCGGATGCCTTTACAAGTTTCACGGTGATACATTTTACTTTTACCAAATTTTAAACACCCTTTGATAGATCTAAACCTAATTTTGCACAGTTACTTTTAGGACCCTGTCTGCATAAACAATCTTGATGTACTGCCGCACATTATTGTGTTGTGCCCAAGTCCACATTATCCGTATAGTTGACCCAGAAGGAACATTTTGTTGTCCTCATTCATATGATTTTTTTCTAAAATTTCTTGACTGAAACTGATTCATATACAGGGTTATTTTGAAAACATTAATAACCTCGCGGGACTATATTCCTGACTATTAATGACATTTTTTTTAAACTTTGTTCTAATATTAGAACAAAATGACAATTTCCTCATCCTTTTCTATTATAACTTTTTAATGTGTAGGAATATATACGAAAAATGACACATGAATTTTTAATTGATATTGTATTAGTTTAACTGTGAATTGAATAGTGGTGAATTTTTTTAAGGAAACCTGTATGAATTATGGTATTGGTATCATTTTTACTTGAAAGTGCATACTTTTAAGAATATGTTAAATTTTTTTTATTAAAAAATATTCAGCATTGGCGGAAAATTCTTAGGTTCTGTCCACTGCCGAAAAAAAAGGTCTTCCGCGGCTAACACTCCCATTTCATCTGTAATCATCAGAATAAAAAAACAATAAGATTATTAAAATTGACGCTATAATTTAGTCTTTGACATAGGAGTTTTTGAAAATATCGATTTTTGACCAAATGGCGGGCATTTGAATTTAAAATAGCATTTTTTCACAAACATAATAGAAACAGGTCTAACGGTGATACGGAAAGAGCCCGACTGGCAGCTACCTGCGTGTGACCTGACCAGCAACAAAGGGATGCCACTCTTATCAGCTATAACTTTGTTTTTTTTTTTTGAATTGTAAACAGATCGCCCCGTGACGTACTTGTACAACACGCTGCACTACTACGAGCGGAAGCTGCGGGACCGGCCGGCCCTGAAGCGCAAACTGGTGGGCGCCGTGCTGGGCTCGCTGCGGGACGTGCGCCCCGCCAACTGGGCCGCCTCGGAGCCCTTCCAGGCCTACCTGGCCGAGCCGGACAGCGCCAGCCCCTCCTGGGTGCCGGACCTCAACTACTATATGGCGCTCGTCAGGAGGATCGTCGACAGTATCCTTTTATTAACTCTTAAAAGACTGTGCTAAAAAATACCTTCGAGAACGGTGGTGTAACATAGCGTTACCTGATTAAAAATTGGCATAGTTTTTAATATGTGATAAAATATACATATATACGATACAGATAACACTTTTTAAAGGTCCCTTTATATAATTATGTAAGGTAAACATACATATTTACATTATTTTAGTAAATTATCATAAAATCATGGCATATCGAAGTGAAGTGTACTTACAAACTGAATTCAACGTCGAGGTCACCAGGTCGCGTCAGTCGCCCGCAGTCCGTTTTTGTCTAAAACGTGTTACGTAACACGTGTTAGATGTGTGTCTTCTAATAATGTGTCAATGTGTGGTATTGTCGTGCTCTTTCTTGCTCGATTTAACTGCGACGTACAATATTCTGCTCTCTTTTACACACTGGCCAAAAATACGAGAGTAATGACTAAATATTTTCTAATAAAAAAATCCATACATTCGTAACAGTTTAATTTAGTCATTTTGGTGTGAAAATGTCTATTTGATGATTACAAAAAATGTGACGTTTTAGTTTTCGTAAATAAGGTAGATATTTCATATTTTCTATAACATACCTACGTTACATCACCAACACACAGGAGTTAATGACGGCACTCTATAAAATCAGCGAAATGTAACTTAAAATATATATGAATTTTACCTGAAGGTAATGTTAATGCTCTGGAGGGGACGGTCGATATTGCTGATGATTTAGGGCTACACCAGCCTGGAAGCACGAATTTCAAATAGTCCTGTAAACATTAACGGTGATAGTTTTTTGTATATCTTTATTTTGTTCATGTTTCGAAAATATTTCGAATTATGCATTTTTCGAATTATCTGGGCTTACAGTTTATATTTTGGAACTTGTGCGTTTTAAATAATTCTAATTAATTTTGGATTATCGAGGTTTCACTGTACTGTTTGTAAATTTTTACCCATATGGGCATTCGTCATCATTATCTTCATCCCCTCGTCGGGTCGGGGGCCCAAAGACTCGACAAGGTGTTTCCATGTTTCCTGTCCTGCGCCGCTTCTGCATGAGTCAACCAGTCCATTCTGTTTTCATACACATTTTTCTGTTGCTTTTCCCGGCTTAATCTGGGGCGACCCACCGGCCTTCTTCCTTCCGGGGTTGCCAGGAGGATTATTCTTGGTATTCTTTCTTCTGGCATACTCGGCACATGTTCAAGCCACCTCGTTTACGATTTTATATGCGTAGGAGTAGGGGCTCCATGCCGAGTGTGTGCCTTATGTGGGCACTTCTCACTCTGTCCACCAGTGTGACTCCCGCTACCCCACTTGGAAAACTCATCTCGGCAGCCTGGATCCTTGCTCTGACTCTCTGTATCAGGATCGAGATTTGATGGCCATATATTAGGGTGGGCCTGTACACAGATTTGAAAACAGTCAGTTTTGTCTCGACATTAAGCTCCGATTATATGAGCATTGATAAATGAAATCGCCCATATTATTATTATTATTATTAATGGGCAGACAGCTTAAGCTGATAGGCCCAAATCATTTACGCCATCATCTCATCCAGCCTATTCTTAAACTGGTTGACACTGGCTGCAGACACAACGCCCTCAGGTAAACTGTTCCACATATTGACCACTCTATTGCTTAATTTCTTGGGTTACACGAGATCAATGCCCCATTGTACGCATGAAATTAATTTTATTCCTACCGGAACTCGCACTTCTTAATTGTCTTCGAGTGAAGAAACCGCATATTGAAACTACCGCATCTATTGTTAAACCGTGGATTGTGTCATCTGGGTATTATTATTTAATTAATCGGCGATCGACTGGAGTTTGTGTCTGCGGCTGGACCAGGATCATTGAAGAAAGAGGCATCCTTGTTCCTCACACCAGCATCCAGCATCTCAAGGTAGGGTTTTTCATCTTAATTTGGGGTCTAGATTCGTGCTGTGATCATCGTTTCTGTTTTCATTTCGTATGTGCCAAGCAACGCCTCGCCTTGTATTTGGAGTCCCGCAAAGAACGCTTTTCTCTCAATTCTCAACGATACATGGACTTTTATATTATTCTAACAACCACATTTTTTTTATTATTATAAACCGCAGCGTCGTAAGATGGTGCGTTAGGAATAAAATTAATTTCATGCGTACAATGGGCATTGATAAATGAAATAAACACTATTATACTCCTTACATCATTGTGCTCAGCCATGGCGGGAAAAACTCACTTCCCCAACACGGACTGGCGGTTCAACGAGTTCCCCAACCCCTCGGCGCACGCGCTCCACGTGACCTGCGTGGAGCTCATGTCGCTGCCGCTGGTGCCCTCCACGGTGGGCGCCAACCTGCTGGACGTCGTCAGCAAGGGCTTCACCGTCATCCCCTCGGAGCAGCTGCAGGCCTGGGTGAACGCCATTGGGCTCGTGATGGCCGCCCTGCCTGACTCGCACTGGTGCGTGCTGCACGAGCGCATCCTGGAGGTGGTCGCCTGCCCGCAGATGCTGGACTGGAAGTACGGCAACTCGCCCTTTCAGCTCTTCAACTTGACAGTCACGAGGGACGCGTTGCTGGAAAACAAGTTCAGCTTCACGCTGGCCCTGGCGCACTCCATGTGGTACCACGCGGGCGTGGGACAGATCGCCCAGGTTCCGCAGTGAGCATCCTTTTCTTTTTCTCGTGCTTGTCGCTCTTCTTTGGCCTATGCGTTCAACGGATGTTGGCTATCGTCGCTTTATTTATTGCGGCCCGAAATAGCTCTACAGTAGGCTGGTCAAACCACCGTCTCAGGTTCTTTATCCATGATCTTTTTCTTCTTCCTGGGCCCCGAATTCCGGCAATCTCTCCCTGTGCAAGGTGCAAGATCTCGTAATTCACCAGATGTTTAATCACATGTCTGAGATGTTGAAGCTTTTAGATTTTCATTTTTTTAATTAATTTTTTTTAATTTCATGCGAACCATAACATCTTCACTCGTAACTCTGTTCATCCAGCTTGTTTGGAGTATTCTGTAGATCCACACAGTCCGCCTAGCGGCGACGTCTCGAGTCGCGCGATATCTTCACGTCGGTAACCGCATAGTCGTCCGTCAGATGGTGTCTGATTATTTTCATGTACTGTATATAAATATTTTTTTCTAATTCGTCACATTTGGAGGGCCGTAATCGAAAATGCTTATAGTTATCTTTCAATTTATATAAGACTTCCTCAATATACACTCGATTTTAATTTAAAACATGAAAAAAAGAAATTAAACATTTTAACAACACAAACGCAGTAATCAGAAAAAAGAATCAAACATAGAAGGAATTAAAAAAAAAGATAAACAATTTGAAACGAGTTCAAGTATCAAAAATTAGCGAAAACTAAAACCACCCGCACATATCAAGATACATGTCAAGCGGGTAAAATATTCCAATTTTAGGGAAAAGCCGCGCACATTTCTGGTTTTTTATAGATATAAAAAAAATCAAATTACTTCACTTTAAATGGCGCGAGGATCTAAAAATTATTTGGAATTACGAATTATGGTGTAATTTAAAAAAATCATTTCTGTTTCTCTTTTTAGATTCATAAAAGAGAAGTTGATGCCCGTGATCCAGACCGAAGTCCAGTTCCTGTTCCTCTGCCACCTGGTGGGGCCGTTCCTCCACCGCTTCAACTCCGACCTGCCGAGGGCCGTGATAGAGATCACCATCATCTTCTACGAGCTCCTGGCGCAGATTGACAAGGCCCAGGCGCACCTCAGCTACATAGACCCCATCTGCGATTTGCTGTATCCTTTTCAATGGCTACAATTTCGCTTCGATGACCTCGTTAATAGAAATTGCTTCGATTAAAGATGCAATTACGAAGTTAACAGAAATTAATGATGCAATTACGAAATTCGCCAAAAACCTCGTGATAAAGCCACTAATTTTACGAAAAACGTACGTGTTTTTGCGTACTGCAAGAAATCATTTTGAAAAACCAATATTTTTATGCTTTTGAAAAGTTTGCGACATTACTATAGCCAAAAAAACAGTTATTTTTACTCCCTTTCTTTTAACTCGTAGCGTCTGCTTGCTTGTCTGTCGAAAAAACTTTGGATCGATTTCTAGCCCTTTTCCCGTGATCGAGGTGAAACTTTGCAGGCAGACTCACGGCGATGATAAAAATGATCTAACAAATTTTCGTTTAAAAAAATTAATAAATATAGTATAATTTTGGATTTTTCGAAATTTTAATGGTTTTTTCGAATTGGAATCATTACAAATGAGTAATTAGCCCGACGCGTGTATAGACACGAAACCTGATTCAAAGCGAAAGCGAGTATAGTAAAAACTTGGTTTTTATGGGTTAGTTTTTTTCCACTTGGTCACGTTTGGATGGTCGTTATTGAAAATGTTTATAGTTGCTTTTGAAGTTATGGAAGGCTTCTTCAATTTTTACTCGATTTAACTTTTGATTCCACCTCTTTTCCAACTCAGACTGACACACAGCGCGGTTAGATTATTAATTAGAATTAGAATATTAATTAGAATCACAATGGTCCATAAATATGTGAAATAATAAGTCGGCAATTTTTCCCAAGAAAATTAAACATCTGAACAACACAAACACAGTTATGTATTAGAAAAAATAATCAAACCAAAGAGGAATTCAAAAAAGTGAAATATAATTTGAACGCAGTTCTTCGAGCGGATCTCAACTGGCACTTGGCAGCAGCATTTGATGAAGTCTTGTGGATGACAATTGTATTCACTATAAGATGGTTTAGTAATGTAAGCAAAGATTAGCTATACTGTACGCGCGGTAGTACAAAGATTCTGAACGCACAGCCGTGAAAAAGAAGCTGCAAGTTGGTCTTATCTAATGTGCTCCATTTCGTCCGTGGCCAGGGTTCCGCTCCCCGGCGGCGACTAGTTGGTGGTACGGATTATCGAGATTTTAGTGTTTTCTGTTTCGCTTTTTCCGATGTTGAGTAAATGTCCATTTGACGGTTTCGCATCTCATCCAGGATCATCTTCAACATTTAATTTGATGGTACGGTCCTTAACGCACATTTTCGCAGCTATCACATCAAGTACATGTTCGTGGGCGACATGATGAAGAGCGAGGTGGAGGGCATCATCCGGCGGCTGCGGCCCGCCCTGCAGATGCGGCTCCGCTTCATCGCGCACCTCAACCTGGAGCAGATCAACCCCATCTGATGGGCGCGAGACCATGGCGCACGCTGCGGGCCTCCGGGGCCACTTTTGAGTGCGGAGATGAAGCATTTTGTTCCACTGCGAGTGTTGACTTAAATTAATGATCTCAGTGCAGTGTGCAGTACCGAGTGGGCGAAAAGTACCTATTCCCTATTCTACATATTAATAAAATTTTCATTTAAGAATTAAATTGGCTTATGTTTCAAATTTGAGGTTTTCCGTGGTGGTGCTCTAAACGCAATTATGGCCAATAAGAATTTGTCAAAGGAAGCAAGACTAGCTGTACACAATGGCGTTCTAGTGCCAAGTGAAGCCTGGAATTGGCAAAAGAGGAATGAAAGTAGACTGAATGCGGTGGAAATGCGGTCACTAAGACGCTTGTGTGGAAAATCTTTGGTCGATAGAGTGAGGAATGAACAAATTAGAAGTGAATGTAACGCTGGTGTGGTAGACAGAATAAAGAAAGGAGTGCTGAGATGGTTTGGTCATGTGGAACGTATGAGCGAGGAAAGGATGGTTAAGAAAATGCATGAGGAGAGTTTTGAAGGCAACAGGAATAGAGGGCGTCCGCGAAAGACCTGGCACGATCAGATACTACAAGTATTTGAGGATGGCCCCGTTAAAAGCCTCAACAACTGTAGAACTTGTATGAGAAGACGTATGAATGTGGCCGAAGCAAAAGTGGTGTGCCAGGATAAAAGAGTGGGAAAATGGCATGATGGTTAGTTATTTAGTCTTTCAAGACGAGTCTAACAGTTATATTAAATGCAATATCAAGCAAACATGAATGTGTGTCATTTTTTATGTAAATATTCTTCTTCTTCTTTTGGTGTCATGTCAGGTCCCCCCAACGTTGACTATCACCCGAGAGAAAGGGTCCCTGTCCTGCAGGGAAGCACGAAACAGCTCTCCAACACTTCTTATGCCCGTCCAGTCGCGTATATTGCGGAGCCAGGAAATTTGTCTCCTTCCAACACCTCTACGACCCTCTATCTTGCCCATAAATGTAAATATTGCTAGAGTGAAAGGTTATGATAGAAAAGGACGAGGATAAAATTGTCGATGTTTATGTCTAGCAATGAACATATTATGTCACTTTAGAGGTAAAACTTACCAATGGCAATATTAGCCAAAATGAGTTATGAATACAAACATTCATATTTTTTATATCTCTATTCAAGTTAAAAATCAGTAAGTGAATATTCCGTGTCTATTTATAGCTATTTGGTGATAAAACTCATAATTTGAACATTTTCAATAATTTTAATAACACAAAACTACTCCAATGGCAGGGACTATTATGGAAATACCCAAGAACTCTGCATACAATAACATTATGAAGATAACACTTTACTGAAATATTTAAGAAATGTTACATATTAACACAATAATGTATAGCAAGGGGTGAAAAGTACCTATTTTATGTATTAGATTAGATTTCATTTAAGGATTCAATTGACTTTATGTGCATTTCAGCCTGTCGCATTTTTAATACATTAAGAAAATACGATTTACCTATACCGAGTCACACAAGATCTATAGATCTCATATTTACATATTTAAAAAAGTGTTCTGGAAACAGTTGAAGATGTTTAAGCAAAATAACAAAGAAAGTCTTTGGGCGCGCAGCGGAGGTCCGCCCAATCCCGTGGCGGAGACTTGAGTGCCTTTATTTGTGTGCGAACTCGTAATATGTACGCCGCCCGAGGCAATTGCACAAGGTCGCTGACAAAGCATTAACTGTAATTGCAGTATTGCGCACTGAGATTTCAGTCTATTAACCTGCTTTTTCGACCTGACCTAGCAATATTGTCATAACATAACTGCTTGACCCACACACACGAATACATGGCGCAATTGTTTTGTCAACTGGACATTAATTTCGATGTCGAATAAATATAAAACAATCAAATGTTTTTTGTTATCTTTTATTTTATGTTTGCAACATTGTGATACTGAGTATAACAGAGCTAGTCTGCAATTCCTGCCTTAATTATCTATGAGTGGAAAATGTTCGAGGAACATTGTACTAATATCAACAATTATGGAGATTTCTGAATCATTTTATGTAAAACATTGGACTATCTTTAATATAACATGTAATGTTTTTAATTTCACATTATAATACTCACATTAATCTAATTGAATCCTTAAACAAAACCATTTCTACACTGCATTATTATTTAGCCATATAATAAATTATATAATTAAATAATGAAGGAAAAAAATTACATTGGATCATAATTATCAGCTGTTTTCTATTCACTGCTGGTAAAGGGCTCCCTAAG
This sequence comes from Agrypnia vestita, assembly GCA_016648135.1. Classification (NCBI taxonomy): domain Eukaryota; kingdom Metazoa; phylum Arthropoda; class Insecta; order Trichoptera; family Phryganeidae; genus Agrypnia; species Agrypnia vestita. The sequence goes on along the minus strand of JADDOH010006745.1, from coordinate 30,891 downwards.
TGTCTCACACTTTTTTCTGTACATTGGCATTTGAAGATTTTGTAAGTTATATGTCTGATTTCCCTCGGGTACCACTGGAAGACTCCGTTCGTCCAACGATTCCCCGTCCTCTGATGGATGTGGCCTGTCTACCGCCATTTCATTTTCTTGGTTGGGGGTTCAGTAACATTCCATATGGTTTCAAACGATTCTTTGGAAGATATTCCTTGGAATACTGCAGACAAAGCAGTGCAATTTTATTGACATATTTCTATTTATCCAAATTGGATTGGGAAAAATAAAGTGGATTTTAGAGCACCAGAGATTGCGGGATATCTTTCTTCACACAAATCAGCTCCCCCAACCAAGTCTTTGCCTGATTATCTGTGGGTTTGTACCTTGGTGACTTCATTCAAAATATTTTGTGTGTGCCTTTGCTTTTATATCCTTCATATATTCAATATTATACAGTAAAACATTTATTAACTGTTCTAAATCAAGTACTGTAAACCTTTATTAACTGCAGTGTTAAAATAAATGCCATTTACTTTATTGTGATTCTATTGTATTTATTGTCTATTTATTGCCGCAATTTCAATTTTGTTTAATGCCTTTAAGACACAGTTTATATTTTGAATAATATAGTTTTAAATGTACAGTTTGTAGTAGAATGTAAATAAATATTTTTATATTTAACTGTCGTAAAATAATAATAGATTATTAATACATGTGGTGGACATTTCCCTTCTTGATGAAAAAAAAATTCCATATGGTATTCTTGTATTATTGCAATTGATGTATAATAAAAATTACTTTAAAATAATGTGTGTTATTGAGTGTGATATCAATCTTTGTTACTAGCTTGTTGCTAGGCCCTGTGGGCGGCTGTCTGGACTGCTGCGCGGCTATTGATGGTTGCTGCGGTTACTATTTTCTCACTGCTTGACAATGTGGTCAGCTATGCTAGCCGCTTAGTGGCTGGTAGTGTCCGCTGCGCGGCCAGTGGTGTCTACAATCGGCTGTCGCCGACGGTAGATTCCAATGGTCGGCTATGGTGGGCGATTCGCAGCCAACGGTGGCCACTGCGCGATGTCCGCATGATGCATGGCCATGCTGTTGCCAATGGTAGTCGCTTCGCGGCCAGTCATAGCTACCGCGGGGATAGGTCTTGAGGGCGGCTATCTATATATAATAATTTCGTTGTTTGTCTGTCCGTAACTTGCTGGAATTGCAACTTTAGATAATCAAAGTGTGACATGCAACCAGCCAGTGGGCAAGAGTCATTAATTATTATGTGCTGTGATTTTTCATCGGGTGTACGGTTGTTTAGATATAAATGGGACAATTAATAAGCCGGAGCGTAGTTTTAAAAATAATATTTTGATCAAACGCTTCTAAAACACACAAACATGCTTTCAAATTTATTAATAGTTCAAGTAAATTTATCAATTGTCAATTTCTTCCAGACCATAGCTCAAAGGAACTCCTCAATATCTAGAATACAACATGAATACGTCGAAATAGATATGTATTTGGAATGCTACCTTGCACAATTACAAAAAGGTACTAACCAGCATTTTTTTTTTAATAGCAGGGTAGATGCAGAAATATAACATATACGCGCATTAACATATATTTTTGGTTAACTCGCCTTTTAATGTAATTATTATTTTTTTAAATATTTTTAGTCTATATTGTCTTCATTAAATTAATATTTATTGTGTTATTTATTCTTCTGTGTATAATTTATTATATTGCCCATTATATAAAATTACTATTTTTAAATTTAATATATGTATATTATATATATATATATATATGTATATATGTATATTGTGTAAAATTATTATTTGTATTTGTAATTTCATCGAATTACTGTTCTTGTTTTATTGTCTCCATTCATTCTATATTTATATTGTTTTTGATTATGTTTCTAAATAATTTATGTTCACATTTGTATTTTTTACATACCTTTACTATTTCTATTGTTTATCAACTTTGTACAAATTATAAAGTAAAAGGCTTTAGAGCCGTATATATGTAAATAAAAATAAATATAATTATTTTTAAAAGTTCATGTCATATTCAAAGTGGCGCTTTTTCTTATAATACCATACACAAAACAAAAGAATCACATTTTAAAAAGGATATTCTTGCACTAAATTTAAAGAAGATCTATCAAATACAATTTCGTCGTAAAACAATAATTGAAAGTCGCACAAAGTCGATATAGGTACTAATTTTGCATTTTTATTGTTACTGTGATATATATTAAACATACGCAATAACCATTTATGTATAATTGATTTGCCGAAAACTTTTGCATAGTATATTTGTTCTTTATGGTCGTCAAATTAATAATGCTCTGGAAAATATAAATTAAAAGTAAAGATAATCGTTGCTCGAAACACAACACTCTAACCCGAAAGACATGAATATGACGGTTAACCGGTATATCATACATATTGTATGTACTGCACGCATTGACGTATTATAATAGACACGTTATTCCCATACTAGCCGGCTTTCATATGTAGCAAATATCGCATTGAAAGAGACAACAAATCACGGCACACAAACGCTATGCGAGTAGACAGAAAAATCAGGTAATTTGAAGTCACGGTGACTTAAATAACATACTCATTCTTACAATAGTGTACGGTACTCTGTTCCGTTTTCCGCGTAGCATCGCGCCTGATCACAACGAAGGTCCGTTCGATAACGAATGCAAGTAAGGCAATTACCTTATTTTTGAGTTGCCAAGACTTCACACTTGCAACGTATCTACAGTTTATTATATCATTGATTGCACGTGCTTCCCTTGTATAAAGTCTGCGACTTGATTGAAACTGTAATATAACATTTTTCTAATTAAAAGTAGCTTTTTAAAGCGATAAACAATATAAAGAGAAAACGTAAATACCTAGCTGTCATTGCGGCACAACGACAGAGCTAGGTTGACCAGTAACAAAAAAGAATATGGCGAGATTCAGACAATTTTAAAACACATTTGTATATTATAAATTAATAAATGTGTATAAATATTAAATAAATCAAGCAAAGCATTAAATAAATTATTTATATTAAATTAATTTTTATTTTATGTGTACCTATAATATTTCTACACTTGCATGGAAAATATATCAGGGGGAGGGGGCAAATAGGCGAAATGTCGCTTTCCGGAAGTTTGTTTCCCGCCCACTATTTGTGGGGGGGGGTTAGCCCTCCCGGGCCTCCAACGGCTCGGCGGCTTCAGTCTTAAGCCACGTATTCACTAGGGGACAAATTGTCCCTCAACATCTTGACATGTTGACAAGCTGAGATGCATGCTCTACTATATGCTATATGATGTGATATAAAACAGCGTGCCGTAATATTGTGACTTGCTTGGCTATGGAAGACCCGATCATTTGTAATAAATTTTCAAAATTAGTTGTCATTCGAATGAAATTCACCAATGATCCGTCAGACATTCGAAGATTGCATAGAATATCCATCCTTCTTTTCCTTTGCAGTAAATACTTTCGCACCCACCACCTTTTTCTGCTGTTACGTTTCGACAAACTCGTTAGAATAAATAGATACGCGGCACTAATCATCATAACCCTTTTGGACGACATTTCCGCGACAAGTGATATGTGAGTCCCGGTACACGTCAAATGACCGTGTCACTGTCCCCGAAACACGAACGTAGATGTTGATTTGTCCCCTCGTGAATACATGGCTTTAAGGTAATTTATTTGTCCGCCGTTCAGCCAGAGTTAATTATATTTTTCGGCAGCGCACTCGGCTATGATGATGACTCACATGCCTTTTATTGACTTTGCACTGAGTGGTGACTTTGGCTCACTAATTATCTTGTATTATTATTATAAACAAAATGGACATCAGAATAAAATCAAAAATAAAACGAGAAAAAAATATTCCATCGCATTGCAGTGAATCTTATTACCCGGTTACACAGTTGCCGGCATACTTCTTGAAATTCTTTGGCGCAGTGGGGGAATGCGCAGAAGACGAAATTTGGGTCTCGTTGGTGGAAAGGTAGATGCGCAAATGTCCCCCCACTACGCCGCAGAATTTCAAGATGTTTGCCGGCTACTGTACCTAATGTGTAAAAAAGTTCATAAGAAAATAATTTGCTGTTAAAACAGCACAAATGTTTTCTAAATCGATGATTTAAGCTTACAGTCACTCAATAAACTACTTTAAATATGTATTAAAGAGTTAAGGTCGTTATTATGGTTGTTAGACATATTTAACTGTAAATAGTAGAACATATTGGAGCAATTAAAAACAACTCCAGTATATCGGCAATCTGCGAACATGCATCCAAAGGGAATCTCTGTCACTTCATCAGATTTGACAAGGCAAAAATCTTATCAACAGAACCACACCTTATACCCAGATTAGTGAGGGAGTCCATTGAAATATACAAACATTCCAATTTTAATAGAGATGACAGTTACAAACTATCAAGTATTTGGCGCCCTGTTCTTACAATATCGATTCAACCCTTGAGAGACGTCGCAGTAAAGACCGCAAACGTAACTAGTACATATTGCACACTGGCGACCTCTATTGTAGAAGAAGTGAACACTCCACAACAAAGTGCATATAATTTGCGGCCTCGAAAGCAGTAACCAGTCCGCCCTCTACCTCCGCGGGTAAAGGTCGTCCTCCTGTTGACGTTGAATAAGCATTCAACGAAACGTCGAGAATCGTTTCTCGGAAAAACATACGGTTCGTATAAAATATCCGCAACTATCTACAGTAAAATACTTTAAATACTCAGAATTCTTGTCATAATGTCTCACCCAATACCTCACCATTTATATCGTGGAATCGTAAAATTCTTCCTGTGCAAACGATAGACGCGTATTGCCAGCCCAACAAAAATTGTGGCGTGCAGCGAGTTTGGAATTAAAACCCGCCCGCGCCCGGCGGTAACCCCTCGCCCTGTCATTCAGTTCATTCTCGTCTTTGAGTGCGAGCTGTGTCATCTTGATTTCCAATATACACTGAATTACTATGTCCAAAACATCCTAAACAGTCCGGGATGGTGCAAGAACAATTGCCAATGAAGTATTGAAGTTTTGCGAAGCTGAAAAAGCAAATAATGGACCGATATTACCGTCTGACAGTTTGACAGATAGAACGGCCGCCGCGGAGCGCGCTGTTACCCGACCAAATTTCTATTGAAGGCTCTGACACCGGTCGCCGGACAATCAGTACATTATGTATTGTGTAATAAATTTACACCCTGGCAACTTCTATTACGCGACAGTGACGCCCTCCTTCGCACGCCAAGTTATAGTGGTACGTCTATACTGAGCGGGCAGTCAGGGGAGTGCGAGCTGTCACGTATCGAGTCTTTTAGGCCGATATTCGTTTCTTTAGGTACTGTCGTCTGGGTGTCAGAACGCTGACCACCATTGCCCACTGATTCCCATTACCCCCTTCTCCTGTAAGTGTTTATGTTAACCGGTCGGATGCCGGCCGTACGTAACGCGGAATGCACCCTGTCTGCCGCGCAATTTCGCGCGCGATTGCTGTTTTTTAGACACCTTTTCGTGACGGTTATATTCATGTAAAATCAACAATAATCGCTAAGAAGTTGCAGTTTCTGGTTTCTCAATATTACAGACTTCAATAATTACTTATATTTCGATAATTACTCGTACAATAATTACTTATTCATTGATTATGAAAATAAATAACGAAATTTACTGTCAGAAATGTATGCACATAGGAATGCATCATATTATGTGCGTGATTGGCATTAATATAGTAAACGTTGTATAAAATGAGTATTTTAGCGTCCTCTATTAGTGTTATAGATTATAGGTACGCCTACATGATATAGAGTACAATACTCTATAGTAGAGTACGGTTGGCAACCCTAGATACAACTAATGATAAGCTTTAAAAACCCATAAACGCAGGTAAATAGGCCGAATTCGCATGCGTGTCTAGGGAGCGCAGATGTGCGCTCCGGCACCTGACCGGTTAAGGTATAGTATTAGCTTGCAATATATGTCGCCCGATGAGGTTATGATGATTAGTGCTGCGTATCGATTTATTCTAACGAGTTTATCGAAACGCAAGAGCAGAAAATGGTGGTGGAAAAAGAAGGATGGATATTCTATGCGATCTTCGAATGTCTGACGGATCATTTGTCAATTTCATCCGAATGACAACAACTGATTTTGAAAATTTATTACAAATGATCGGGTCTTCCAAAGCCAAGCAAGACACTATATTACGGAACGCTGTTTTATATCACATCATATAGCATATGTAACTGTAGCACATGCATCTCAGTTTGTCAACATGCCGCGTGGTACTGACGCGCGGTACGATGTCCCCGCGCGCTTGCTCGGGTACAGTAGCCGGCAAACATCTTGAAATTCTGCGGCGTAGTGGGGGGACAATTGCGCATCTACCTTTCTACCAACGAGACCCAAATTTCGTCTTCTGCGCATTCCCCCACTTAGCCAAAGAATTTCATGCAGTTTGCCGGCAACTATATCGTGCGCATGGCAACGTTGCGGCGTTACGTAGACTCTGTGCCGCGCGTGATTTTGAGAGACAATAATTTGTCCCCTAGTGAATACGTGGCTTTAGGCACGGTGATGTTGTATTGTAATATATTTGGTGTAAATAAATACATCCGCATCACTATCATCAAAAAACAACAACATGTTATCTTCAGAATACGGGCGCATGTCAGACGATCATCCGTATTCTGGAAATAACGATGTCTGGATCTTTAAGATCGTTTTCCCAACACTTAATTGACGATAATAGACGATAATAAAAATTTAAAATGTCCAGAGCGGATTTTTTAATTCTACGGCTCAAATACACTGTATTAAAAGATGATATAAGAAAGATTGCTTCTTACAAACGTATTAATTTCTTCATCCACAGCGTCCAGATGAAATATCATGGCTAAACTTGTCATGACCGCGTTACCGCGTATTCAAATCTTCCCAACGCGGTCATGACAAGTTTAGCCATAATATTTCGTCTGGACGCTGTGGATGAAGAAATTAATACGATTGTAAGAAGCAATCTTTCTTATATCATCTTTTAATACAGCGTATTTGAGCCGTAGAATTACAAAATCGCTCTGGACATTTTTAATTTTCATTATCGTCTATTAAGTGTTGGGATAAAGATCTTAAAGATCCAGACATTGTTATTTTCAGAATACGGATGGATGTCAGTTATGAAAAAAGTATTTTCTTGGTGTATGCGATTGATTTCTGCTGCATTTTTTATGGTGTGTGGCTAATGATTTGTTCAACACTGTTTCATCTTTCCAGCGAGGTTGTTGTCTAACCGGTTTCTTCGACGCGCTGTCGATAGTAACAATTACCTGGACACACCTTAGCCTCATAGCTCTTCCAACAAGACGCGTCACTTTTCCGAACAGGTTCGGGGAATGTTGGAACTTTGCTTTCATAATTTTGCGATAAATATTTATAGCAAAACAAAAATTATAACACCTCGTGTGTGTAACGCTGATTAATTTTATTTTAATGATTTTCTACAATACATAATTACAAATGCGGTAAAAACAAGAATAAAATAATGGCGAGTCCCAGGGTACGTTAAAAACTATAATATAGGGTTATTTGGAAAAAAACACTAATAATCTCGCAGTAATATTCCTGCCCTGATTACGAGTCGAAAATGTTCAAGGAGCCATGACCAAATATCAATAGTTATGGAGTTATGTAGTATCAAAGTTTGCATTTTTTTTCAATATTTCTGACTTATTTTTTACAAAACGTCGAACTATCATTACGATTAAGAAAAATTCATTAAAATTTATCATAAAAACTCTGTAGAAATTACAATTGGAATGTTTTCCAATTGGAATTGGAAGGTTTTTGTTATTTTATGTGGCTGGTATTAAAGGGAATGAATTTTTCGTATTTGATATAAGTCACTGTAATGATAGTCCAACGTTTTACCAAGAATAAGTCAAAAATATTGAGAAAAAAATGCAAACTTAGATGTAGCATATCTCCATAACTATTGATAATTGGTCATGGCTGCTTGAACATTTGCGACTCATGATCGAGGCAGGAATATAGTTATGCGAGGTTATTAATGTTTTACAAATAGCCCTGTATACGTACATAACAACTATAATACAGAAGAACTATAAACAATAACAACTTTAAATTATAGATAAATACGTCAATTTCTTCAACAATCACGATTTACGGAGTATCTCCTCTCCAACACAAGTCTTTTCGGTTTCTTATTGAAGTCCTATATTATTTATCTTCTTCATGTCACCAGGAAGTCCATTACAGAGCTCAATGGCTGCATAAAGAATCCATTCCATTCTCTATTTGCTCTCGGTATATCCGTTCTTATATTAGGTCCTTACATATGAAATTGGCGTTTTGCCGTACTGGCAAATTTGATCTCAAATATCTTCTCTTTGGTTAGGAATTCCAAATCCAAATTTATATAGCTATTTACTCATGTATTTGTGTTTTGAAAATTATAATTCATTTGTTTTTTCCTCAATTGTTTTTTTCTTTGCGTCACTCAGTTTACAAAATGAAAAACTTGAAATATCGCGTTATTTACGAGTACGAGTTCCACCGTGGCACCAGTGCTGCAGAAACGGCTCGAAGGATTAATGATGTGTATGGCGACGGTGCCGCAAAAGAAAACACAGTGCGTTTTTTGGTTCCAACGTTTTCGTTCTGGAAATTTCGACCTGCAGAACAAGCCCCGTGGACGGCCGGAGAACAAAGTTGATAATGAAGAATTGAAGGCTATTGTGGAAGCGGATCCATCGCAAACCACATCCGAGTTAGCTGCAGGCTCGTGCGCGCACAGCGTGTGCACAGCGCGAAACACAGAGGTCCGTGGTTCGAATCCAGGTTCCAGCATTTAATTTTTCAGTTTTATTATTTGATATTTGTGTGTTTCTCTTTATTTCATTTATTTATTTCGTATTAAATATTACGGGACTCGTTCCTTAATAATGAAAAAAAAAATGTTTAATAATTATACATATATAATATATATATATATATATATATAATATATATATTATATATATATATATATATATATATATCATTATATATATATATATCTATATAATGTATACCTTGTCATGCCTAAAGAATGAGGAAACTTATCATGCCAAACTTTACTCGGAAAAATCAATTTGAAAAGATAAGAAAGAATTTTCTGCGTATATTTTTATGAGATACTAGCTGTGCCCGCGCGGCTTCGCACGCGTAGATTTTTCGTACACTGTTTGGATCGTCAGTTTATCGAATGTACATGAACCTTCTAGACACACCGATACATTCCACCACTCAGTTTAAAAACTTACAGAACTTTCGGGAATTTTATAGGACCTTCTCCTTCCAAAACCTTCTAGAGCAGGTTTTTCCGGAATCTTCTAGACTCACCGACACGGTCGGCGCGCCTATTTTGAAACAATCTGAAGCATTTGCGGCCTTTTCATAACAAAACAACGTGCTAGAAAGCACATTTTCGTCACCCACTCCCACCCACGCACAGCCACCCCCACCCAACTCGCACATTTTCGATGTGACACCAAGGGCTATCCACCACCATAACCAGCGATGGGTGGATGTGGCTGATTGTGGAGAAAACTTGGCGGATAGGGAAACACGAGTTTATATTATAATATATATATATATATATATATATATATATATATATATATATATATATATATATATCATATGATCTTGTCGTGCCTAAAGAATGAGGAAACTTATCATGCCAAACTATACCGGGAAAAATAAGAAAGAATTTTCAGGGATATTCTGCCGCGTGCATCTGACCTCTTCGATTGGCATAAATAAAATAACAAATTTATTTTCACTGCCTTATTTATACACCTTTGAATGTCCAAGCGGCCCATACACCCAACAACTCGTTTTTTAAAAAAAGCATACGTTATGTTTTTTTTTATGTTGGCAATGGAGAAACGCAGCATCGCTTGATGCAGACCTAGCGCAATCATAATACATAGATAATCTGTGCTATTCTGAAAACAGCAATATTGGGACGTCAGATCTTTATCCCAATCTTGACAGGTATGTATAACATTGTATTGCCGCCAATTTCGATGTTTTAAGTTTGACATATTTGATATTAATGAATTCAATCAATCAGAAAGCTCTAAAACGTAAGCAAACGTTAAGTTATTCATAATTACGAATAATGAGCTTTCTGATTGATTCAAGATACAGAAATAGCAATATTGCTTAGTTCAGAATACGAAAAAAGGTTAAGAAAATATATGAGGCGAGTGTTGAAGGCAACAGGAATAGAGGATGTCCGCAAAATACTTGGCACGATCAGATACTACAATTATTTGAGGATGGCCCTCTTAAAAGTCGCAAAAACCGTATAACATGTATGAGAAGATGTGTGAGTGTGGCCGAAGCAAAAGTGGTGTGCCAGGATAGAAGAGTGTGGCGTTCAATCCTCTCTGCCTACCCCTGCGGGCAAACGGCGTGATGGTTAGTTAGTTAGTTAGTTTAGAATACGGATGACTGTGACATGTGTCAATGACGTCAAATTCAAAGGTAAAAAAAATGGCGGATCATTCGCCGGCCGCTGGTTTAGCTTCGCTGGATGCAGTATGATGAATGAATTGAAAGGTTATCATTATGGCGTCACATGCCCAGCTGTGTCTGCAGCAGTCGAGGAGGGATAGTCCAGGGTCCAGAGGCGAGCCTGTCAGACCTGGTGTCAGACCTCGTCCGCCGCTAGTCTGACGTAACTGTCAGTGCAGTGCGCGTCTGTTTACTACGCGTCTGTCAGTGGAACTTTTCGGCTCGCTTCCACATACTCGATTCTTCACAGAGGACTATAATCAGTAAGTAATAATGAAAATATATTAATCAACGACGTTTTTTGGCGTCCAAAGAAGTCCTAGAGTGTACCTCGGAATTTTTAATTTTTTTTTATTTATTAGAGACACTAACAGGATAATAGGTACATGATACTCTGATAACAAACATTATAGTGAAGACTATGTCTTGTAATTGGGATAAGTATACTATGTATACTTATCCCAATTACAAGTGTCTTCGGCACGCTCTAGTAACATGTATTTATGCAATTAATTATATTTTACATGTACATTTATGTGTATTGTATATTTTGTGTTTGAATGTAGTGCGATTAGTATTTAATGATCTATAGGTTCATGTCCTCGTTTAGAAAATGGATGTTGTGTATGAGTGAGTTTTTGACAATAGAATTAATTATCTTAATACCCATATAAAATTTAATCAAAAAATATAATCATTTTATGGTTTTTTGGATGTTGCAAAATAGGAGACGGAACGTGAATTTTTATCTTTTTGAAAACGTTGTATTTAACAACCTACCCAAAAATAATAATATGTTTCCCCCCAAACTTTCTGATGAAACTATTTTTATTCAATTTATAAAAAAAATATATGGTCTTTATGTGGAAATATTTCGAGAAAAAGTGTACCAAAGATAACTCTATTGCTAGAAAGATTAAATAGGGCTTCGGGATTATATAGTATTTATGATAATAACAAAGTATTTTGTTGAATTTTTTTAAATAAATGCTTTAAGAATGAATGGATCTTTCATTATAAAATTAATTTAATGCATGTTTAGCTGTAATTTTGGCAACAAGATTCGAAAACTTTACACTAATTTGAGTTTTTACACTGCAAAAACGTGAATCATGTACTATGGCGCCTTAATGAATGATTGATTTAATGGATCTATAAGTTCATGTCATCGTTTAGAAAATGGATGTTGTGTATGAGTGAGTTTTTGAACGAAGATAAGGTGTCTGCAAGAATATCAGCATCAATGTTAGGGTCAGCACAATACAAATTATATGTGCGACACAACCTTGTGATGGGAGAAAAGTAACCGACATTATTAGTGTGCTGACTTATTCTGAAGAACTCCGGGTTTCTTATACGAGGTTTAACATGCAAATTTATATCAGATAGAGAGAGAGACTTTTGATGGAATTGTCATGTAATTAATTAGAATATACTTTGTTTTCACCGAACCAGAAAGCTTTAAAACGTAAACATACGTTTGTTTACGTTTTAGAGCCTTCTAATTGGTTGAATTCACTCATTACAATCCTGTCAAACTTGATAACGTCAATATTGACGGTGATAACTGTCAAGATGCCGAAGTAGCGATGACTGCTACTTTCGGAATACGGACGTACTCGCATATGTCATTGGTATTAATCATTAAGAATATAATTTTCTTCGTAACAATATGTACTTACGCTATCAGATCGCTCTAATAATTACGAGGCAAAAGAGCAAACACATTTAATAACATCCGTCACCAACGATATCAAGACTTTAGGCGTCTGATACACATGCTTCTTTAGTGGCACGTGAGCATGCGCAGTATCGACTTTGACAGTGGCATGCTTATTAGTGGCATGTGTGTACGCACATTGCTAGAAATGAGCATGCCACCTAGTGGCATGCTCAAAAATCAACCGCCGGTTGATTTATAAGCATGCCACTGTCATTCACCATAGAGAAGGGGTATCTTTGGAGCATGTGTGAACAGACTTGCTTATTTATGAGCATGCTTATGTCATTCGCGGGCTTCGCGGCTAGTATTATCGATGCGATCTTCTCAAACATTACTTTTCGTGACTTATTGTAGGAATCACGAATGTCTGCGGAATACTCGGTCACCGTTGTGTAAAAATAATATAGTGAGAAATAATGTTTACGAAACTTTATTAATAGGCATGAATGATTCAAATCTTACAATAAAAATTATATAAACTAAAATCAAAAATGTGCGGATGGAAACTCGGGTACTTTTTTGATTTATTGGTTCACTTGAATTTTCTATTTCAGTTTGCAAAGTTTCCATTTTGAACAAGGGCGTCTCTATTCTATGACAAGAGCATGCCACTAATAAGCATGTGTGTTTGATTGTTAGCTTTGGGCATGCTTATTTATGAGCATGCCACTAATAAGCATGCCAGTAATGAGCAAGTGTGTACAGTTGTTAGGGCATGCTTATTAGTGGCATGCTCATTAGCATGCCACTAAAGAAGCATGTGTATCTGTACCTTTATGCTACTCTAGACAGCGCTGTTCTCACAGCCTCAATTGGCGGCCGAAATATACAAATATATTTATTTATTTTTATTTTTTATTTGAAAAACGGAATGAGTCAATAAAATCTGAATTTTGAGTTGAGTATGCAGAGTTGTTCTTTAGATGCACATCTAGCGAGGAAAAATTAGATGAGTCAGAGAATAAAATAATGCAGATGTTTTTTAATTTTTTTGAAAAAGTACAAATGACATGATTGATTATTTGAAAAATTTGGCACGAAACACCGCCATTACTTGGTTCAACGTTCTGTGCAAAAAACAAAACTACTGGTGGAAAAATTAGAAAAAAAACCAACCCATAAAAACCAAGTTTGATTATACTCCCTTTCTTATTTGTATTGTTTCCAGTTTGATATTCTATCAACATATTCCTCTTGCTTAAAGTTCACGTGGAAAATCTATTCCATGTATATTATTGTCCTTGAAACTTATAGAATATTTAAAACGTAATATTTGGTATAGGGGGGCACGGCGTCGGCGAAACCGTCTGATCGGACCCATGGCTCGAGTCAGACTAGTTGAAACAGGTTTCGCGCCTTCTCCACGCGTCGGGCTCCTTTCTCATTTGTGTGGTTTCCAATTAAAAAAACCCGTTAAAATTTCGAAAAATCCAAAATTATTCTATAATTAAAAAAATTTAACGAAAATTTGTTAGATAATTTTTATCGTCGCCACGAGTCTGCCTGCAAAGTTTCAGCTCGATTGAATCACGGGAAAAGGGTTAAAAATCTTTCCAAAGTTTTTTCGGCAGACAAGTAGACGCTACGAGTTAAAAGAAAGGAAGTAAAAATAACAAAGGCTTCAAGATATATTTCGTAAACAAACGAAATTCCAAAATTTTGTTTTGGCTCTCCTGAAAACCTGTTTTTTTACTTTCTTTTAACTCGTGGCGTCTGCTTGCTTGTTTCCTTTATGATAAAACTTTGGATCGTTTTTTAACCCTTTTCCCGTGATCCAATCGAGCTGAAACATTGCAAGTAGACTCGTGGCGACGATCAAGAAGATCAAATTTTCGTTAAAAAATAATAATAATTATAGTATAATTTTGGATTTTTGACATTTTAATGGTTTTTTCAAATTAGAATCATTACAAAAGTTTGATTACTACCAACGGCGCCGGCGGCCCGATAATGTCACGGAATATTTAAAATTTGAATTACAACGTCGGTAGGTATAATAGGTTTATTAACACTACGAATTTCGAAAACTTATGACAATTGGTTCATAGATGACAGCACACTTCGGTTTTTTTGGGAAGAAATCAAATAATAAAGAGATATTTTTAGAGATTTTTGACATAGATATTTGTCTAGACATGTTTCATTTTCAGTCAATCAATTATTTAATTACATGATGGTAAACTTAATTTAAAAAGAAAGAGAGTGTAATAAAAACTTGGTTTTTATGGTTTAGTTTTTAAGACTAATTCGGTTGTTCGAACACATAATTATTACTTTTCTGTTCCGTTATCAAAATTTTATATACGTTCACAATGTTATATCTTAATTCAGGTAAATTATAGAAGTCTCATAGAGACGAAGCTATTTGTATGAAGTCTTTATAGGGTGTCCCAGGGCTTATAACCTGTAAGAACTGACTTCAGTGATCATTTTACACAACGTAATGTTAACTAATTCCTCCGTAAGCACATCCAAACATTATCAATTTTTTTAAAGTTGTTTATTTGATGGGAGCATACTAGAGACATCTGTGGTCATTCTCATGAAAGAGTATACATTTTTGAAAGTGTTTATTGGAATATTAGCAATAATCTATTTAGTGTATATATGATATTCTTCTGAATTATTTAACATATACACTAGAATACACCAAACAAGATTATTTAAATTTTTTTTACTCCTTTTATAGGCCAGTATATATTTTTAACACTATTTTTATATGTATGTTCTGAGAACACAATTGCCAGATTTTGTCCACAGAGAAATAGTTATTAATTAAGGTAAATTATAGAAGTCTCACTGATACGAAGCTATTTATAAGGGAAACGTGTATGAAAGACTTTTTAGGGGGGCAGGGCTCATGAACTGTACGAACCGACTACAACAACCGTTGCATGAGAAGATGTACGAATGGAATAGAAGAATATTCCTAATATGACAGATATGTTTGCATTTAACACTAATGTGGGCCTTCGAGGACATCACCTGAAGTTGAACAAGTCCCGGTTCTCGTGTAACCCAAGAAAGCACGCATTAAGCAATAGAGTGGTCAATATGTGGAACAGTTTGCCTGAAGGCGTTGTGTCTGCAGCCAGTGTCAATCAGTTTAAGAATAGGCTGGATATTCAAATGAGAGACAGTGATATGGGCCTATCAGCTTAAGCTGCCTGCCCATTATCAATAATAATATTAATAATAATAATAATAATAATAATAATAATAATAATAATAATAATAATAATAATATGGCGTTCAATCCTCTCTGATGTTAGTTAATTAGATAGTTAGTTAGTCACAATCTTACTTGTTATTTTACTCCTACATATTCATTTGCTCCCGGAGCTTATCTCCGGCGAAAAAGAAACATTCGTCATTATGAAGTAAAATATACAGTATGACATGGTAAAGAAAATGGGAGGAAAACGGGAGAGATGATTGGGTTTGGGATTGTGGGAGGGTGATGTTTGTACGCAGTGTAGTGCGTACAATATCATTTGTGTAGTTAAGTTTCAACATTGAAGTCTTATTCAGAGCCAATGTCCAAAAATAATTTTGTTTACGACAGTCAAACTCCGCAAGACATCTTATTTCGGTCACATAATGGGAGGGGAGAAAATACCCCACTTTAGTTGACTGTCGAAGGGAAAATTCGGAGGAGTCGAAGGAAAATCGCTGTCTTGGTTTAGAAATATCCGAGAATGGACCGGACAAGAAGAATTGAGGAGATAGAGATGCTTCCTCCGAGGTCGATGGGATCCGACAGAGTAGAAGACAAGTTTCCTTTTCTGACCTGCTCTTAGTTTCCACGTGCCCCCTTCCACACAGGGAAAAAAGTAACCCATAAAAACCAAGTTTTTATTACACTCCCTTTCTTTGTAAAATATAACAACAATTAAAGACAAATTAAAACATATAATATAACACTAAACTTACAGTAATTTAATATATTTCTAAAATGTCATATGTTTTGATAAGACACTTCACGCTTTGAAGATTAAATTCTAAAAACATTTGTCAGTCAATTTAGATTTTCGACATTCGTAGTGAAGTACCTATTATGTATACCGACGGAGTAATTCAAATTTAGAAAATATTCCGCGACGTTGTCGGGCCGCCGTTCACTAATCAAACTTGTGTTGATTCCGTTGCTATTCAAACTTTTCTAATGATTCCAATTTGAAAAAACCAATAAAATTTCTAAAAATCCGAAATTATACTATAATTATTAATTTTTTTTAACGAAAATTTGGTAGATCTTCTTGATCGTCGCCACGAGTCTGCTTGCCAAGTTTCAGCTCGATCGGATCACGGGAAAAGGGTCAAAAATCGATCCATATTTTTTTTGACGGCAAGCCGGCAGCGAGCAAGCAAGCAAGCAGATGCCACGAGTTAATATAAAGGGAGTAAAAACGAGAAACTAGATGCACGCAAGATACCCGCATCCGACATAGCACGATTTACCTGCTTTTATAACTTTGCAATTACAATTCTAGATATTTCTAGCATCTCATTGGAAACCGCATTCCGCAATCTCCCGGTAGCTGTTGCTGGGGATTCGCGCGAGCCGTACAATTTATTTTATTTTGTTATGAAACACATTTTATACACAAAACACATTGCTTATTTGAAACACAATCCAATATCCCACCTACCAGTTCGTCCCATCCCCGGGAAAAGAGACGGATCAATGTCTACACGACTCTCAAATCTCTTCCCGGATCCCGGCTGGAACTGCCGACAAATTGAAATTAAAAACACGACGACTTTAAACTCCGCCTTTGCCGACGAATTGAATAGACTGATTCTTTTATCGTTCGAAATGAGGATTGGTAAAGCGCGAAATGGAATTATAAATTGATCACGACTAAAGGGAAAATTCTGCGAAATAGCGAACAAAAGGAATAAATACTAAAAAAACTGGCACGAAGCTACCTGGATAGCTTGATTTAAAAATGTTTAAAATGCTCCCTGACCAACTGATTCGAAAAATTACTAAAAATGCTGCCGCTTTTCTGAGAATCTTCCGGACATTTATTTTTTCAAAACAAAATATAAAATTACAAATATCACGTGTGTTCCAAACATTTCGCCATTCAAAATTTTCAATAATTAAAATATAAATTAGCGAGTTTTACACACAAAAAATAATAAAGAAAAACACAATTTTATTCAATAAATAAACAAGTAGGTACATAATATAAAAACAGTTTCAATTTCGAAGACATTTTCATTATGTACAGCATTTGCCAAATTATTTGTAAAATATTGAAGTTTTAAGCTTAAGAATAAATATTTTAGAGGAAACAAGTGTATTATACTTATAACTCGAGCCATCTTAAGATGGCATTTTTGACAGATCGTAATAGTGTTGTGACACACTTAAAATCATTAACGAAATAATTCAGTCGAAAAAATTTTCAAGAATTAATTCACATTTAATTCGGTTAAAAATAGTAAACATGATTTTACGAGATTCTAAGTTATACCATTAGATAGATCTCAACCAAGCGCATCCTTTGGTGATATTTTCAAATATGTCAGATAAATATTAATTGCGTAATAGGCATCCAAAGTGGGCCGCAACAAACTAAGTGCGCCCGCGCAATTTCCCATATGTAAAAACATATCATTCCCATAGATGTTCACATGAGGAACACGATAAAAAATGTTTCAGTTCGCTAGAACGTCTGTAACGTCCGTAATCTGAGTTCAAAAATATCGGCTGGCGGCCTACCCAGCCGCCCGGGGCCGCCGTGGCGGCGCCGGGTTTTTTCCACTGGCCCGCGTGACTTGTAACGGTCGGCGCGGCCCCCGAGTTTTGCAGGGCTCCCAAGATATTTACTCTCCCATATGATGGCTCAGATAAAACATTATTTCTTTTAATTTCTACTTTAAAATATCACATAAAAGGATTCATTTGGCACATTTAAAAATACTTATGTATTTTTGCTTCCTCGCCTCTTCGAGGCAGGTCATTTACATTAATTCCATCAATATAGCAGCCATTCTATAATTAAATATTTCATCAAACTTAAATATTTCATTGTTTTGTAGCCGTTTTCTTTGCCCTCTAATAAAGCCATAGAAAAAGATCATATTTAGAGGGCACAATCGATCTGTCAGATTTGTTGTGTTATTTTGGATACTTATTCTGCGTATTCTACGCATATTATACAGGCAATCAATATCCTATAACATTTTGAATCATTTCGTTCATTCCATATTGAATGTTGATGGACATCACTACTCTGGTGTTCGCGCAATAAAGTATAGCATTTGTCCTCCAATGTTTAGCTGTCGTTAATTACGAAACTTCATGTAAGTCTAAACGTCAAAAGTGCCATCATACAGTGGCCGGTATCGGTATATGGAAAACCAAATAAAAGTTCGAATGGTTTACGGGATTCTCCAATGTATACTCCCATATAGAAGTGTTGACCGATCCTAACGAAACCCTGCGCTGTCTACAGGAGAGCGCTGGTGCTCACTCTTTTTATAGTGACGCCACCTTCTATTTCCGTAAAGGTGGCCTTCCTGAATACACTACAATATGTCGTCGGACCGCTTTAGCAACAGGCGTATATTTAATGTATCAACTCAATGCGATCATTTACGAATTAGTACAAATTAATACACAACAAATTAATAAACAAAGTGATTTGTGTTTTATTTTAACCGGTCGTATGCCGGCCGTACGTAATGCGGAATATACCCGTCTGCCGCGCAATTTCGCGCACGATTGCTGTTTTTAGACACTTTTTGGGATGGTTATATTCATGTAAAAATCAACAATAAGAAGTTGCAGTTTCTGATTTCTCAATATAATTACTTATATTTCAATAATTACTAAGACTTGTACAATAATGACTTATTCATTAATTATGAAAATAAGTAACGAAATTTATCAGAAATGTAGGCACATGTTTATCGAATAAAACCATGGAAGCAATAACACTAAAGATATTGTATTTCAATATTTTCGTTCTAAATATATCAAAAAATATAAAAATACTTAATTTTAACACTTTTATATAAAAAATTTAACAGATAAATAACACAATTAATGCGCGGTTCGAAGACGACATTTGGAATGATTTTTTGTCCGGTTTGCGCGGCAAATGAGGTTACTTGACAAATATAACTTAGGTTAAAAAATAGAGATGCGAGCACTAAATACAACGTGTTCATTCATTCATTCAAAAATTTGAAATACAACCAATAATAAGCTTTAAAAACCCATAAACGCAGGTAAAACAGGCCGAATTCGCATACGTGTTTAGGGAGCGCAGATCCGCGCTCCGGCACCCCTCCGGCTAATAATAATGTCACCACAAAGCTCAAACCTTCATTCAGAAGAAAAAATATTCTTCGAACAACAAATTAGTATATTTGTTTTTGAAGTGGTACAAATGTACCTGACTATTGGTTGTTGATATAAATGTCTTCGAAAAGACGTCTCACGACGAATCAAAATCGTGTGCATTTTCAAAACAATCTAAGTACTTACCTACCCACTTTCATGTTTTATCGATTTTCGGTTCAGTACACAAAAGTTGCGAAATTACACACCTTTGACAACCGCATTGAACGTCGAATAAATAAATGTGATCTTTGTTTTTCCAAAATTTCCCAAAAACATCGACGATAATCAAAAATCGTAAGCCAATGAACAGTTCTAATTTTCAATTCAAAAACCAATCATTCGTCAGCTTTTGAATTGAGCATTCCGATTGGCACTCGATTCAAGATGGCCGACAAAACATTATTTATATTACTGGAACACTAATTTCAAGTGAATACATTTTTGACAGTTCAATGGATGTGCACGCATTTCTTGGTCTCGCATTTTCGCTACACGCATTTCCGCTACAATGCGCACGCACTATTAAATTATGATTATCTGACACAACTTGTATGTAATGTTAAAGTTTATTGATCTAAGTAGTTCGGAACAATTAGTTCCAAGAAGGAAATAAGAACCGCAAATCACACGCGGCTATATTTCTACCGCAAAATTGTAACACCGCATTTTCGCAACATCACTATGCAGGGTCATTTGTTAAACATTAATAACCTCGCAGGACTATATTCCTGCCTTGATTATGAGTCAAAAATGTTCAAGCTATTATGACCTAATATGAATAGTTAAGGAGAGATATGCGACATCAAAGTTTGCATTTTTTTTCAATATTCCTGACTTATTTTTTGTAAAACGTTGGACTATCATAACAGCAACTTATATTGAGTATGAAAAATTCATTCTTTTTAATACAAGTCAAATAAAAAAATGAAAACCTTCGAAAACCCTGAAAAAATTCCAATTGGAATGTTTTCCAATTGGAATTTTTTCAGGGTTTTTAACATTTTATTTAACTTGTATTGAAACCAATGAATTTTGAAAAAAAATGCAAACTTTGATGTCGAATATCTCCTTAACTATTGACATTAGGTCGTAATAGCTCGAACATTTTCGACTCATAATCAAGGCAGGTGTATAGTCCTGCGAGGTTATTACGTATACAGGGTTATTTGTAAAACATTAATAACCTCGCAGGGCTATATTCCTCCCTTGATTATGAGTCAAAAATGTTCAAGCTATTGTGACCTAATATCAATAGTTAAGGAGATATGCGACATCAAAGTTTGCATTTTTTTTTTTCAATATTTCTGACTAATTTTTTGTAAAACGTTCTGTTAAAAGAAGATCTGCCAATTTGAGAATTGATAATTTTGTACAGAAATATTAATTCTATTAATTTCCTTCTATCTGACAAACTAATGTTATTGAGTTCTTTCATAAGCACGTTGTAAATGATTGAAGAAATGTGTAGATTTAATTTAAAATTGACAAATTTGAGACTTTTTGTTTCTATTCTAAGGTCTGTACATATAACAGGGGGACCATACAACTGAGTTATATTCAAGTTGGATTGTATAATTTCAAAATCGTGTTTAAAAATTTAATATTTTGTGTTATACGTTGTGTTATTCTCAATATAAATCTAAGGGTTTTCATTGAAAAGCATTCCTATCATTGTGAAGAAAATATTGGCTTTAATTTAATATTTGAACTCTTTGGATGAAAAAAATAGTAAATGTGAGGGAAACAGTAGTATCAATGCTTATTTTATATAATATTCATTAATACCTTGCATTTTAGACGAAGATCATAATGAGTAGTTTGCGTATTGATAAAAATCTATTTGATATCCATGTCGATATCAATGTTTGCATTATTTTTTCTGACTTCTTTTTTACAATACGTTGTAGTATCATTACAGTAACTCATATCGATTACGAAAAATTCATTCGTTTCAATACAAGTTAAATAAAATTATAAAAACCCTGAAAAAATTCCAATTGGAATGTTTTCCAATTGGAATTCGAGGGTTTTTATTTTTTTATTTGACTTGTATTAAAGGAAAGGAATTTTACATATTCGATATAAGTTACTCTAATGATAGTCCGATGTTTTACAAAAAATAAGTCGTAAATAGTGAAAAAAAAATGCAAACTTTGATGTCGCATATCTCCTTAACTATGTTATAATAGTTTGAATATTTTCGACTCATAATCAAAGGAGGAATATAGTACTGCGAGATTATTAATGTTTTACAAATAACCCTGTATATTTAGGGAAAAAATATTGTAATTTTAAAGGCTTCATGTTAACAAAATAAAATAATATTTTTCTATTATAAGTTCAGAATCGAAAAGTTATGCATCCATTTTTTGTTGTTTTGTTTGAGGTAAGTTTACAGAACTCCATTATCACACAATAAAAACAAATTATTTTCTGTAAAAAAAAAATAGAAATGCGAACACGAAATTCAGCGTGTCTCATAGCTAGTAGTAAAAACTACTTATATAGGTGGATTCCTGTCTTGATAATGAGTCGAAAATGTTCAAGTAACCATAATATCAATAGTGGAGATATGCAATATCAAAGTTTGAAATGTTTTCAATATTTCTGACTTATTTTTAGCGAAAAGTTGAATTATCGTTACATCATTCGCTTTTATATAAGTCGAATAAAATGATGAAAACCTTGTAAAATTAAAAAAAAGATTGTTTAGTAGACAAAATGTTCAAGCAGCCTTGACCTAATATCAATAGGAGTCGTGCAATATCAAAGTTTTCTTTTTTTTTTTCAATATTTTGACTTATTTTTTACAAAACAGTGAACTATCATTACAGTCGATTACGAAAAATTCCGAAAAATTTAATTTTTCCAGTTGGAACTTCTGCGAGGTTTTATCATTTTATTTTATTTGTATTGAAACGAATGAATTTTTTATAATCGATATAAGTTACTGCTACTATTGCCTACTGGGATGATAGTTGGACGTTTTGTAAAAAACAAGCAAAAATATTAAAAAGAAAAAATAGATATTGTTTAGCTTCATAACTTTTGATGGTCACGCATGTCCGACTCATTATTAAGGCAGGTAATGTATTGTGGACTAGCTATATATGCATATAGCTCTGTATATTTTAATTTTCATTTATGTTTAAGGTACAGATACACATGCTTCTTTACTGGCATGCTAATGAGCATGCCCTAACAACTGTACACACTTGCTCATTACTGGCATGCTCATTAGTGGCATGCTCATAAATAAGCATGCCCAAAGCTAACAATCAAACACACATGCTTATTAGTGGCATGCTCTTGTCATAGAATAGAGACGCTCTTGTTCAAAATGGAAACTTTGCAAACTGAAATAGAAAATTCAAGTGAACCAATAAATCAAAAAAGTTCCCCAGTTTCCATCCGCACATTTTTGATTTTAGTTTGCCTATTAATAAAGTTTTGTAAACATTATTTCTCACTATATTATTTTTACACAACGGTGACCGAGTATTCCACAGACATTCGTAATTCCTATAATAAGTCACGAAAAGTAATGTTTTATCATCTCCCCAACGCGCCATATTTGTTTCATTTGTCGCGGACTGAGAAGATCGCATTGATAATACTAGCCGCGCAGCCCGCGAATGACATAAGCATGCTCATAAATAAGCAAGTCTGTTCACACATGCTCCAAAGATACCCCTTCTCTATGGTGAATGACAGTGGCATGCTTATAAATCAACTGGCGGTTGATTTTTGAGCATGCCACTAGGTGGCATGCTCATTTCTAGCAATGTGCGTACACACATGCCACTAATAAGCATGCCACTGTCAAAGTCGATACTGCGCATGCTCACGTGCCACTAAAGAAGCATGTGTATCAGACGCCTTAAACAAAATTGTTTCTTAGAATCGTGCAGAAATACAAAAAACCTACATTAATTATTATTACAATTATAAAGCACCTCTTTCCAATAGTTTTTATATAAACAAGTTGTTGAATGTAAAATATTTACATTGGTAATGTTCTCATAAGACTTCTTAGAAAAATTTAAAATGCAGAAAAAAAAACAAGTTTTTTTTATTTCCATGTGTTTCAAAGAAACTCGACACTAAACTCCCTTGCCGTAAAATTTGCTCACAACGATAGCGTTATATGTAGAACGGGAAGTTGATTTATCTTCGATAGCTGTGGGGTTTTCCAGTTTGCTCGGTAGATAATAATTATTAATTACGGCTTATAAATTATTTATTAAATTCGCCAGCAATGCGTTCATCATTCACGTCTATCAAGTTTTTTCAATCTCATAGAGATATTTTAAAAGAGGTAATTTATATTTTTTATTAATTTATATTTCCCGTTCGTGGTAACATTAAAGCGCGACTTTTAGGTTAACGTGATTGTTAAGAGATGATTAGCAGTATGTATTTACTCTCAAACTTTGAGTCTTCAACCACTATTTAAAAGTTATAGGTCGACCACAATCAGAAGACCATTCCCTAGCTTTGTTCGGTAAGAAAGAAATGGCCTTGAAAGCCCGATTACAAGCCTCAATATGATATTCCAAATAAATATATATTTTTTAGTTTAAAAAAGGTTACTTACTTACTAGAAAAACTTATTTTATGTTCATTTTTTGCATCCTAACAACACACATATTTTTTTCACACATTCTTTTAAATGCGATCTAGCTGTAGTTTTTTAAATTAAAAATACGTTAATTAGGTACTATTTAAAAATAAAAATACCAAAGTATGAAATATGTCAACAAATGGCGCAGTTTCAAACCGATGTGATTTTAAAACTGCGTCATTTGTTGAACATTTCTTAATTACTTAGTAGTTTTTATCATCATACTCGTACTGCGTATATATTAGGTCCTTACATATGAAATTGACGTTTAGTATGGGAGGAACATAAAGCCGATTTTTTTTATTATAATATATTTATTTAATCAAAGTATGTACCATTGCTATCTATGCACTTTTGCCATCTCATAGGTAGTTCATCGATCCCTTTACTAAAAAAACCATTCGGACGGGAATCAATAAAATCTTTGAAGGCGGTTTGGACTGCCCCATCGGAGTTGAATTTTTTCCTTTGCAAGAAGTTATCCAAATTTTGAAAAAAATGGTAATCTGTTGGGGCAAGGTCCGGAGAGTACGGTGGATGTCTTAGACATTCCAATTGAAGCTCCTCTAATTTGGTAGCCGTCTGTTGTGCAGTGTGTGGTCTAGCGTTATCATGAAGCAGCAGTGGCCTAGAGCGATTAACCAGCCTCGGTGTTTAGCAGCTAGCTTTTCCATCATGGTTTGCAGTTGCTGACAATAGACATCTGCCGTAATCGTCTGGCCAGATTTAAGAAAGCTGTAGTGAACGACACCAGCACTAGTCCACCAAACGCTCACAATTAACTTTTTTGGAGTCAATTTTCGCTTGGGGCATGGTTTGGCTGGTTCGGCAGGGTTCAGCCATTGCGATAAGCGCTTCCGACTTATCGTACAGGATCCACTTTTCATTCATCACAGGTAATGATTCGATTTAAAATCCCTTCATTATTGTGCCGGTTGCGTAATGCAACGCAGCAGTCAACGCGCGATTTGCTTCACTCAATTCGTGAGGTACCCACTTTCCAAGCTTTTTCACCTTACCAATTTGCTTTAAGTGGATTAAAACAGTTTTATCACTAACACCGCAGCCTGCAGCTAACTCGGATGTGGTTTGCGATGGATCCGTTTCCACAATAGCCTTCAATTCTTCATTATCACTGGTCTCCGGCCGTCCACGGGGCTTGTTCTGCAGGTCGAAATTTCCAGAACGAAAACGTTGGAACCAAAAACGCACTGTGTTTTCTTTTGCGGCACCGTCGCCATACACATCGTTAATCCTTCGAGCCGTTTCTGCAGCACTGGTGCCACGGTAGAACACGTACTCGTAAATAACGCGATATTTCAAGTTTTTCATTTTGTAAACTGAGTGACGCAAAGAAAAAAACAATTGAGGAAAAACAAATGAATTATAATTTTCAAAACACAAATATATGAGTAAATAGCTGTATAAATTTGTATTTGGAATTCCTAACCAAAGAGAAGATATTCGAGATCAAATTTACCAGTACGGCAAAACGCCAATTTCATATGCAAGGACCTAATATATGTTTTTCGTACACATCGTTCCACGTACTAATTTGCTCACGCCATCTGTGATAGAAATATGTCATCGTCTCTGTGAGATTTTATAATCTATATAATTCAGTCTCTGTATAATTTTTCTTTATTCATAAAATCTTCGTTTTCCTTCGTAGCTCTGTCCATCTAGCTTATTTTGAGTATTCTTCTCTAGAAACACAACTCGAATGATTCTTGTCACATTATCGATTGTTCGGTAAGCTTTCATGCTTCCATTCCATTAAATAATATCGAGAACACTTGGTATCTGACCATTTGCATTCGCAATCCAAGGTTGAGATCATGACTACATCTTTTTTATAAATAAATGTTGCACGAGCCAGCTCAATATGGCATTTGATTTCAACAGATAGGTCCCATCTATAATTTATATTGCAACCCAAGTATATTTACAATTCGTCTTACTCCTCTTCTTATTTCTACTTCGGTTAATTGGTCCTCTACCTAGATTTCTACCATCAATGCTTAGACTTATTAACCATTTTGTTTGAACTTCTTATTCCTTTAACAGTTTAAAGTAGGTACTGTAAGAAAAGATCGTCTAAAAGACAACACATTGCTGTCCATTTTATTTTTTATTTTTGGTGAAATAATTTTTCTCGTGTCACGACATTCTATAAAAATATGTAGTGGTCTCGATAAAAAATATAACTTAGCTAATTATCATAATTACATTATAGTTTTGTAATGGGTACTCAATTTAAGGGAATAAAAGTCTTTAGTCACTTCTATATAATTTCACAT
The DNA here is from genome assembly GCA_016648135.1 of Agrypnia vestita. Taxonomy (NCBI): domain Eukaryota; kingdom Metazoa; phylum Arthropoda; class Insecta; order Trichoptera; family Phryganeidae; genus Agrypnia; species Agrypnia vestita. The sequence goes on along the minus strand of JADDOH010006745.1, from coordinate 4,262 downwards.
ATTTATTTATAATAATTATTATCAAAGTAATAAAATAAATATTTATTAACATAATTATTTAAATTTAGTGCCTCGATACAGTTATATGTTTTTGAATCACACAATTACTTTTGCCCTGTCATATATTTTAACATCCTGCTTACACTAGAAAACAACCCTCAAGCGATTTGGTCTATTTAAATATACACTTACACTTAAATTTAAACCCCTAAAAATATCGTATCTATATGCTTACACTAAAATTCAAGCTATAGGTAACCTGTTTTATCAACTAGGACATCACAATATTTGAGATTTTATATTTTTCATGATTGAAATAACTTATTTTCCTTCATGTATCACATTTTTCCTTAAATCTATTGGCATTTCCGACTATTTCCATGCTTGAGACAAAGTATAAATTTATTAAGTATTGTACAATTTAGATTTCAGACTTCATCCATTAAAATACCTACAAGAATGTTAAAAATACTGTTTTAACTCTCTCTCAGGTTTGGCGTCAGCTTATGAATATAATTTCAATAAAGAGTCACATAAATAAATAAGAATTTATGTTTAATTATATAATTAGTTAGTATTATTTATAATTAATTATATAATAGTTTAATTATAAAATAATTTATGTTATTAAGATAAATTACAAAAGTCCCACAGAGACGAAACTATTTATATGAGAAACATTTAGATATCATAGAGATATCTGTAGTCTTTTCTCATGAACTAGCGTACAAAGATTTCACAGCTGGCACTGATATTTCATATTTTAAAGTGACGTAGCATAGTTCCTTACATACGACATATACGAAACATTTTCAGATTTGCAACATATATTGGAACATGGAACTTTCAAAAATTTGATAATGTGTGGATGTTCTTACAATGTTACTTTTAGAACGTTGCATTGCAAATATCACTTAAGCCAGCTCATACAGGTCGTAAGCCCTGAACCATCCTATAAAAAGACTTTCATACTTGTATAATTTATCTTAATTAATTAATCATCCCTCTAGGGACAAAATCTAATTTATCTACTTTCTGCAGCAGTTTTCAAGAACTATTTCTTAAAAAATGTGCATATAACTATTTACAATTATTTATAACTATTACCGGAAAATTTTTCACAAAAATATCACAAAAGAAGGTTTGTTGACATTTTTACTCACTGTATCGAAATATATTTTAAAAATTTATCATAAAATAAACATTGTTCTACGGGCATGTTGAGAGTTAATCGCTAGTATAGCAATTCCTTTCAATATCAACTTTAATAAATAACTAATTTAAAATATAAAATCAGTATTTTTCAGTCGTTATTAGGATAAAATGGTTTTTTTTTTGTTTTTAAATTCAATGCTTTTTAGTTATTCATTATAAAACCTTTATAAGGTACCGAGTGAAATGTTTTAATTTATGAACCGTATATGTATGAACCGTATGAATTTATGAATCGTAAAAATAATAGTAGGTATCAACGATGTGATTAACGAATTCCGAAAAGTTATTATTTTTTGGGCAACAGCGATGTTCAGAATGTATTAGTTTGCTTTTGTTTAAAGTTTACATTAGTGTAATTTAAATTAATATTGTTGCACCACAAAGGGATTGTCAATCGATCGATGACGAATTTTTAAAAATTCAATAAAATATTCGCAGCCGCCTTGACTTGGACGTAACTCACGTCATTCTGGTAACCCTTCACTCCCTCCGCCCCGAGTCCGTACGGGGGCTCCCCGGCCGTCCTGGAGTAGTAGAGGCCCCTCGCGGAGGGCCGGGCCCCGTAGCCCATGAGCGCCACGTCGCCCCCCGCGCAGGCGCCGCTCGCGAAGCCCTCCCAGCTCTGGCACCGGAGCGCCACGAAGGGGGCCGGCTCCAGGATGGACTCGCTGTACAGGCGCCACGCCAGGCTGTGGCTGCAGGGAGGCACCACGCAACCAGGCTGCTTCTCGCCGCCGTTGGGGTAAAAGTCGGCGTGGCCTGGAACGGCATTCTCGATTAGAGGATGGTTACAAGGATAAAACAAAATTGATAACCGTACGCAGAGACAAACAACAAATGAACATGCTAATGACAGGAGCTGCTATTAAGAACGCAAAAGAGTTGGTCTATCTTGGGAGTAAAATCACATGGGATGGCCGTACAAAAAGAGAGGTTGGCAGTCGCATCCACCAAGCAAAACTTGCGTTTAACAAAAATCACTGATTTTCGAATCCAACAATATAAACCTAAAGCTCCGCAAGCAATTAATAAAAACTTATGTGTGGAGTATTTTGCTGTATGGTTGTGGGACATGGTGCATTAGCGGCAGAGAAAAAAAAAACGATTGGAAGCCGACCTAGAGACGTGCCCTAGGAGCATCCTGGAGAGACCACATTATGAATGAAGAGGTTCTCAGCAGGATCGATGAAACCAGACACATGATGAATTCCATCTCGAAAAGGCTGGGGCATATTTTACGCCTTGAAAATCTGCTAAAAACTATACTGGAGGGAATGGGAGAGGAAAAGAATGCCAGAGGGCGCCCTCGCCGTGAATATCTTGAGCAGGTGTGCCAAGATATGAATTGTGCCTCCTACACAGAGCTGAAGAGGATCGCCGGAGACCGAGTGAAATGGAGAAGGAGATGTGCTTTGCTGCAAACTAATTCCACGGATTGATACCCAAAAAGAAGAAAAATGACAGCAGAAATATTGAAAAAAATACGGTAGGGCGCACTAAAAAAAAACTATCTCAGGAACCTGGAACTTTGAAATCCATAGCAATTTTTATGGACCAAGATCGCCTGCAAAATCGCTGATCGATTGAAAAAGATACTATAAAGTAGAAATAAAACATGAAAATTGAGATGTGATGGAATTTTTTGAGGTTAAAGATGAAACGAACACAGGTTTTGAAAGCACACATCATCATTATGATCCGACGTTTTCTATCAAAATGTGAATGCAGGCTTATCCAAGGAACTCTTAGCTTGTTTTCTTATTTTTTTATGGTGATGTCAGGTACCACTAGAGATTGCAAAATTATACACAAGCCCACAGAATAGAGACCGAGAAAAAAACAAGTAAAAGATTGGCGAATAATATCAAGACAGCCTTGCAAGAGGCAGGGGACTGGACTGCACCAGGCTGGACTGCAAAGGAAATATCGGGGGATAGACGATGCTCCATCGTGACTGCTATCATTACCTTCCAAGACCCATAAGGCCGCTAATGAAGTCCAATATCGAACTGAGAAAATACGAGAATAACTCACCGATAGGTTCTCCCAAGCCCAGGATGCCAGAATCGGTGTGCACGACGTCCACGAAGTGAGCGTCGGTCTTCGTCAGCCTGAGGTCGGGCTGCTCCCTGAAGAAGCACGGCCCCGCGGGGTCCAGACCGCTGATGCGGCCCAGAGTCGTGTTGGTCACCTCGTGGAACTTCTTGCCGGCGAAGCCTCCGATGTGGGAGCCGAGGCTGTGGCCAATTATGTGAATCCGTTTCGATGGTATCCCGTCTATAAGTAAAGTATTTGATTTCAATAGGTTTTCTCACTTCTTAATATTTCGCCTTTCTAAAGTCTCGAGGAGTTGACTAACTATCTAACTATGGGAAGTCCACACACTTATATCATGGAAAAACATTTTTCCCTCTTTTTAATTTACACTAAATTCAACTTTGTAATACAAACAGATTGAATAATTATTTTTACTATGTTCTATTATTTTTTAGACTTTCTCATCACTAGTTGTTAACCTAAAGACAGAATTTTTTCAACCCACTCGAGCAGAATTAGCGGGTCTCGTAGTGGGCAAGATTATTTTGGTCATTAGAGGAAACAATTTCAGGATCGGAGACGTGCTTTGAAACATGATATTATTCATTGGTGTCTTCAAAATTCAAATATTGTGTATGTAACACAAAGTTTAAATGAAAATTATACTTTAAAATAAAATATTGCACCACGAAATGATTGCATTTAGGTTAGTAAAATTACACTTGATGATGAGAAGGACTGCTCCTCTCGAAACTATACTAGTGATAAAAATGCAAAATTAATCAATACCAAGCAAAATATCAAATAATAAATCAATTGGCGGCCTTTGTAGCCAAGTGAGCAAAAGACTGACTTCTAACATCGAGGATTTTGAGTTCGATTCTCGGTGAGGTAACAATAAATATATGTGATTTACTCAATGATGTGTTGCGCTTCAGTAATTGTGCGTTGAAAAATGAATAAAAATTATATGTCTATTGCTTCGTCTACTTTTATATCTTCTCAAACAT